>SKCR01042488.1:0-84580 GCA_019454045.1 Zanthoxylum bungeanum
GATTCATTAAGTTTAAGTTCCAATTATGGCTACCCCGCCCGACAGGTATATGTATATCCTGTAAGGAAATCTATTAAAGGGTTATTTATCCTCAAGGAAGATCGTGGGCTATTAAGTCTAAGGCTGAAACCTAAAATTCCTTTGTCAAATTTATTTTAGATTTACCAAATCAATCTTATTAGTGGCTAATTAACAAGACGCATTAAGCTTAAGACTTAATAAGTAAACCTTTAAATTACCCAAACTATGAAATAACCCTTTATAAACCAGTGATATTATAATTCATCACAACCCCAGATAACTAACTTAGTTACGACACATAACTAGGGCTAGTAAAAACTAAAAGTAAAAGACATAAAATAAGAATGCTGAAAAGTAATTGCGGTAAAGTAAAAGCTGAAAAGTAAATTACAATAAAATAAAATGCTAAGGTAAAATGATCAACTTTTACTATTTACTATTTAGATATCCCCCTTAATATAATATATTAACTTGTGATTATTTTACCAACCAGCCATATAGGCGGTAACCTCATTAAGTCAAATTAAGTCCAACCAGCCATAAAGGCGGAACCAAAATAAACCTGTCATATAGGCGATAAGAAAATTTAATGACCAACCGACCAATCTGGCGGTATCCTTGCTTAGTCAGGTTTAAACCAGTTTAAAATGAATTACCAACTGACCAATATAGCGGTATCCTCATTAAATCAATATTTTAAATAGTGAATATATTATATTTAAGGGAGATTAATCTAAATAGCAATAGTAAAAGAATTACCTTTCACCCTAGCAGGGGGAAGTTACCTCCTCATGGTAGAATAGTAAAAACTGTAAAAAGTAAAGAAATTAAATTACCATTACTATTACATAACATAATTAAAATTAATTGCAAAACTGAAATTAAAACAAACTAGATAGAAAACTCCCTATTTACATCAGAGAATTCAGAGTGGAAGGTACATCTGAAACTGAAATTTCTAGCTCTATTTATAGGCCTCAATAAGCTTCTCGCGTCGCGACACCAAGTTTGTTCTTGCGTCGCTACGCGATGATGTGTCGCTCTCTGATTGGCCGGTTCAGATTATTATCTGCTGACGTGGCGATTGCAGATAATTAATTCAATAATTATGCTGACGTGGCAGTGACGTGGCGCTGACGTGGCGACATGTGGCGAAAGGGATTGTCGGCACCATAGAATTATGACACGTGGCACGCTGTGATTGGCTGATGATGACGTGGCTGACACATGGCAGGTTGACTCGGTCTTCTGATGACGTATTTGATGACGTGGTTGACACGTGTCGACACTTGGCGATGGCGATTGTCAGCACCATATGATGATGAAACGTGGCACGACGCACGTTAGCAGATCGGTTGTGATGGTGACACGTGGCACGGTGCACGTTAGCAAATTCAAACTTATCAGATTCTGACATGTGTCCCCGGCGCACGTTAGCATAGTGTGGCGCACGTTAGGCGTCGCGACGTGCCAAATGACCGAAATGCCATTTTGTGTTCTTTTTTACTGTTTTGGCCCCAAATCACCTCCAGAATGTCTTGAAACTTTATTTATCTACAAAATAACACAAAACACATCAAAATATTCACAAAACTTAAGAAACTATACAAAATATTAGGTCAAATGAGTTACAAATAGTGATAAATTTACCACTCATCACTTATTCAGTTGGAAGAATTCAATATTAACTAATATAATAAAAACATAAGCATATAATATTCAGCACTCTAATTAAGAACTTAATCACAAACGTAAGAAAGAATGAGAGATCTTAACTGAACATGACGTTCGTGTAAGCCCAAATTACCGGCCAAACCCAATAAATTGAAGATAACAAATACTATTTCTCTACCCCACTTTTACAACCCACAACAACAAATTAATATTTTGAAGGACACTTTTTGTTGAAAATTAATCGAAGGTATTAAATTCTTTGATCAATGGTGTTTGTTGGAGCCATGCATGCATGAAAGGTCATTGCCATCGTGGGTCCCTTCATTTTTTTTTCACAAAAAAAAAAAAAAAAAAGGGAACTCCAACGAGACTTCTTTTTGACCATTAGATGCTCCCTCTTTAGTGACAGTTCATATGATCGACCTTTATGTATTGATTATTGATGATAAGCCAATAGAAACTTGGACGTGTGGCACGTGGGGCCCACTATTTAACTATTCTTTCGGTTAATTACATTTGGGTCACTATATTCCAAAGTGTTACAAGAAATTAAATATTTATTAATTCGTAACACAAAGGTCCTCAACCCATGTCAAAACGACCAAATTATCCTTGAAACAATATCATCTCGAACTCAGTCCCTACCAACAATTAGTGCTTTTAATAAACATAAATAGCCGGAAGTAACATTTGAACAATGAAGACGAATAACAAGAGTACCTAGATTATATATTAAAGCATGAATGTGTCTCAAAATAAAATTACGTAACAACATGGCCTCTTTTATTCATTCTCATAGATTGCACAATCATTTGTTTCCCCACCTCACATGCACCTTTTTTTTAAGAAAATAAATTTACTTTAAGAAATATCGTAGACAATCACTAATAAATTATTCATAATAACATAAAGGGAAATTCACAAAACTAAAAAAAAAAAAAAGTTTGTCATTTGCTAAAATGAGTTACAACATTTGAGATTTGCAAAACTAACTAAGTTCTCCGAAGTGTACTTCGAAGTTCGGAGAATCCGGATTTTTCGAAGTACATCCTGAAATTTGATTTTTTTATTTTTAATTTATTGAAAACTTTGGAGATCTGAAATCATTATTCGGATCTTCGAAATCTTACTTCGGATCTCCGAAGTAGGAAAAAATCGATATAAAATCGGGCATTCTCCATTTGTTATCATTACAAAAGCAAATCATTTTTTTACCAACCAATTTTCCGAAGTTTTTTCATATTCTCCTAAATGTAAAATGAAACAAATACCTCTAACTTTATACACCGAAGGGTCTTGAGAAAAATTAGATAATGGCAATGATGAATAATTGAATATAGGGGTGATATATTTTTTTAGAGCTAGTTGCTGCAGACACAACTTATGAGCAGTTAGTGTAAATGTTGTATGTGCGGATGCAGAGAAGTAAGATGAAGTACAAAGTCAGCATGAAAAGTTTAATTTTGTCATATTCGCAATGACGTTTAGTTATTAAAATTAGTAGTCAAAAGGACTGAGAGTGATTTTTATATTTACACTCAAATGTCGTTCGATAATGTAGTGTGATTGAGCTATATTTGAGTTGGGATAAGATTGCTGCTAGCGATGATCAACAATTTGGAGGTCGTCATTCGTCGAGTTGTAATATGGTAAGTCAATCAGTTCTAGTTTATGTGTTGGATGAAGCTCCATGAGATAATTATACAACATGTAGAGATGATAAAAATGTCCATGGGTCATGGTCAAGTGGAAGATTTGAAGCTCGATGTACTAATCAATCTTGTGACTGGAAAGTGCGGGCAAAGAGCGTTTCTGGAGTTCAAAACTCGAACTGAGTTGTAACTGAGTACGTGAAGACACACCTGCCTTTATGATGATGTTGATGCCAGAGATAGTTGTATTATTGGTAATTTGGTTGTTGGTGATATTATCAAAGGTAAATTTTTGGATGCCAATAGAATCGTTAAGCCAATAGATATATGTTTTCGTATCACATGTTATGATTTTTTCCTATTTCGGAGAACCGAATTAATACTTCGGAGATCCGAATAATGACTTCGGATCTCCGAAGTTTTCAATAAAATAAATAAATAAATAAAACTTACACTTCGGAGAACTTGGTCAGTTTTACAAATATCAAACGTTGTAGCTCATTTTGACAAATGCCAATTTTTTTCTCTAATTTTGTGAATTTCCCTAACATAAATAAAAATAAAAATAAATAAATATCATGTATTGGAATGGGATTTTTTTATACCGTAAAGCTATTTTCAAACAGTATCAGATCTTTTACTTATTTTAAAAATAAAATCGTGCGAGTTGGTCTCAAAATGGAGAAAATATATAAAACGGATCGTTACGTTTGTTAACTTAAACTTTATGGTTTATGTTTTAATTTTTATTAAAGGAAGGGATTGAAAATGAAATTATTCTCATGATGCTGATCACTGGAATATATGTTATTTAATTTTGTAAAATGAGACAATATTTGTGCATGTGAAAGACGACCGAAAGCTCTCGTGTTTTTGGCTTCCTTCTGGGTTCCAAAATCAAAAGTTTGTGGGCAATGTGCATACAGCTATCTTCCACTTCTTGCAAACAAACAAAACGCAAAAGTTTAGGACTCCTTTGAAAAATGACAGTTTATGTTTTTTGCTCCATTTTACAATGAGATTTTTTTTAAAAATAAAGATAAAATTCAAGAATTTATAACAAATCAAAAGAGAACAATCCATCTATTATATATAGTTCTAGATATATGGATCGCGCGTCTATCACAAATTAGGTCAAAGTTGTGTGGGAGCTTTACGGATAGATTTACCTATTTTTCCTTATAATAAATTGTACATAAATTGATGTAAAAATTTTATATTCAATTTGTATATTATATTATTCTTCTTTTGGTTAGGAATTTGTATTCACCGACTCTGCATTGAGGGAAAAGACTAAGTCGATCTAATAATTCCTCAAGTACATGAGTAGATATATGTGTGAATTTGATTTCCTACTAGTTACGGAGAACATATAGTACACAAGTTATTTTATGTGGTTATATTTTCTTAATTAAATTTGAATTTTAGGATATCGTAATTGTTATATTCGAGTTGAAATTATTATACAATTTCATCTTTTATGATGATTTTAAGTAATGAAATTTATCATTAACCTTAAAAAAAGGATCAAGGACTTAGAAAGTTCTATTAATTTTTATTGAAATTATTAGTAAATTTATAGTGTAAATATAGTTGAAATTATTTAGTAGTTACATGAAGAACTTTTTTCCATTAAAAAAATTAAATATTCTTGATTTATGGCATATCGTTCTGAATCCTGAATTCCGATCGGGATTCGGGACAATATGTTATCTCAAATAAAAAATCGAATTAGGATTCATGATGATTTTTTAGTCTCAAATTCTAAAATTTAGTCTAAAAATATCGAATTCCGATCGAGATTCGAAATCCTGAACCTGGGAATTGGGATGACTTTTCATTCCTATTCAAAATATCGATCGAAATTTGGGATGATTTCTTCGTCCTAAATAATAATCAAGATAGAATGAGATGAGACTCGATCGGGGTGGGACCGATCGGGACAGGAGGTGGGATTGCCATTATTATTCCAAAGATCTATTTGCAAGAACAAATATAATATTACAAGTAGAAATGCCATTTTCTTGAAAACTACGTTATGCAAGAGGATTAATAAATTACTTTATATTAATTATTCTCTTCTCGTTAGAGATAAACAAAAAAGGACAATATTTTTTTGGCTTCTTGTTTTCAAAAACATATTTGATACAACCCACATCACAAAATCTCCAAGCTAATATTTTGTTGTATATTTTGTCAATGTATTGCATTTGCATGTGTTAAAAGATCTATACATTTGAAATGGGACTTAGTTTTGCTTTGGACTCTAATTGCTCTTATTCTTTATAAGATCTATGTCGGCTTGGAATGTTCTCACAATGAGCCCCATCACCCACGCAAAAAATAAAATAAAAGAAAAAATAAATAAATCTTAAACAATATTGCAATCATGATATAAATGACCCAAGCAGTCTCACCATTTATGATTTTCTAGGGCTATATAAATATCAATTAACCCCATTTCAATTATGGTATAAAAATGATTAAACATGTCAATTCAATTGCTCTTTTTATGGGTTGGTGGGTGGTGTAAAAATATAGGTTCACATAAAATTGACCCGTTTATAAATTCTATATTAAAAATTAAACTAGTAACTTGGTTTGTTTATAAATAGTATTATGTTTATTTTTAAAATATCAGAAAAGTAACATATTTGAATTTGATGAGAAACGAGTTAATATTGTAAGAAAATTTTCTAAATAAAAAAGTTGTGTGTGTATATAAAGAATAGACTTAACCTCTGAGTTTAAAGGGTTCATTGGAAATGATATATTCCTTAATGAGAAATGTAGGGTTGAAAGGTTTCCTTGGAGGGTTATAATTCTTAAATGAATATATATTTTGACATAACGGTATATTTTAAAGACCCTCCATGTCTATTAGGGGTGTTCACGGGTCGGGTGGGATCGAGTTTTTTTTGAAAAATATGAGACCCGATCGGGTCAGGTCACGCGAGTCCTAACACCCGAACCCGAAATTTGAGAGTTGAAACCCGGTCGGGTTGGGTCGTTGGGTAGGCCAAAAAAATAATTTTTTAATGAATTAATTATTTTGAAATATAAATATTAGTTATTTTATGTCTAAAAAATTATCATATATATAAGTTTCAAGACAATAAAAGTAATAAATAAATGAAATAATAGTAAAAACTTTAAAAAAAATAATAAAATTTTTAGAAAAATAATAAAAATATTATAGTTTCGGATCGGGTCGGGTTTTAATATCAAACATGTGACCCAACCCGTAAATTTCGCGTCAGGTCTGGTTAACCCGGAAAATCATTTTTTTTTAAAACACGCGGGTGTCGGGTCGCTGGTTGACCAGACCTTATGAACACACCCTTGCGTTCTTCATTTGCATTCATTTTTACATTCTATTTTATTTTCACAAGTCTCGGTTTTAGAGAGTATAAGGTTTTCATATATAAAAGAGAGTTTTCACTATTAATTCACAGTTCAAGTTATTGAAGAAAAAAATGCCACTTTTACAAAAAGCAACCAAGTAAACCTGAGAGAATGTTAGCCAATTGGTCCGTAAAGAGCACCGAGGCGAGGCTAATTAATTCTTAAAGACAGAGGCTACTCGACCTGATTTAAAGGTTTCATCTTCTACAAAATTATTTACAGGTTTTTTCTTAAAGCTTTGAGTTATTGTGTTTTGATTTAAGATTTGCATGTATGCATTTGTGATTTGCACGTTTGCTTGAATAATGCAGGTTAAAAGTGATAAATAACACATCTGCCCAACAATCTTAAGAACTAATTTACTCTATATGTGTTGTTGACTCTAATTTATGCATGTATTGTTTATCTTTTTCTCTGAAAAATATATTATGCGCATGAAATTTACGTAAGGACGTTCGAACGTCGGACAAACGCATAAGAAAAACCTTGTGTTCCACATTTTGGTTTTAACGTTGTGACGAACGTCACACGAATGCAAGCTCACTGGAAAGGTTCGCTCGAATGCATTATCAAACGCTACACGAAAATGAACTCTCTGAAAAGATTCATTCGAACGGCTGAAAGAACGTGACACTAACGCCAGTCATACCTGGAACTTTTTCAGATTTGAATTAATTTTGGAATAGTAACATACATTAATTCACAGACTTAGATTAATCAATCAATTCACAGATTTTGATTTTGATAAATCATATAGTAACTTCTTAATTGTTATATAATACATAATTTTATTATAAAATTTTGGTAATATATGTAACATTAACTTAGTAAACATCATGTATTGAAAATTTATAAACTTGGTAGTATAAATTTTAATTAATATTAAGGTGTTCAATTATCACATGCATACACTTAGTTTATTATGTGATAAAGTTGAGAATATTTAATCTTGTTTATTTAATTATTTATTGCATGCTTGGTTGAGAATTAAAGTGTATCACAAAGACTTAATCCGAGGTATACACAAGTAATTCCTTCCAGACTTGACTGAATTTATTTATTTAAATAATTACTGTATTACTTATTGAGAATTAAAGTGTAACACTAAAGATTGAATGTCTAAGATTTTCAATTGAGAAAGTGATTAAGAACATTTTGTCACTAAGGTGATAAGAGCCTACGAGGACATAGATTTAAGTGATTACACCGGACCCCCCTCGTCCTCTAGGAATTTTCCTTTGTTCACCTATCATAAGAAATTTTAGTCACAATTTCAAGGACTTGTATTATTTGGTACTACTATTCAAAATAATAACAAGTGGATTCTTAGTTTAACACATAAATTTGATCATAAATTTGATCTTTGTGTAATTGGTCTTGTGTAAACTTATTGGTAATGGTTTATTTCATATCTACGCATAGTTAGGGTACTATCACAATACTAGTCTCTCATGGAGAGAAACCGAAAACGTTTGGTGGAATAAACTTCAAACAGTGGTAGAGCAAAATACTGTTCTACCTGACCACACTACAGTTGGCTAAGTACCTTAAAGAAACTCTCTTGGGTCCTATAGAGGGAGAAACTGAAGCTGCTTAGCAACTGCGGGTTGAGGCATGGTCGCAAGGCGGCTTCTTATGCAAGAACTACTTATTGGGTGGTCTTGATAATACCTTGTATAATGTGTACCAAGGCACGAAAATATAAGACAGAAGATGTCGGACAAAAGAAATTTATCGTGTGTAGGTTCATGAACTACAAAATGGTAGATTCAAAGATGGTAATGTCTTATTTGGGTGAACCACAATTGATCATTCACGAAATATTGGATGAGGGAATGAAACTCTATGAGACGTTTCAATTGGCCACAATCAATGAGAAGTTGCCTCAATCATGAAATGACTTCAGGAGTTTGTACGAGTTTTAGGAGGTATTACCGGGTAACGCAGCGGAATGCGGAAAATCAATTTTTTTCGATTTCAATAATTTTTCTTGGGCAATTAAAATAAACTTATTTATTCTAATTACTCAATACTTAAAAATTAATTTTTTTACCCAAAAATCAGATTTTCCCTTAATTATCGTGAGACCCCAAAGGTTTGCATTTTGATTATTTTAGTCCTAATTTGTCAAATACAAATTTAAGTGATTTCAAATCACTACCAAAATGATTTATACATATCATATATATCAAAATACAACTCATAACAAAAATCTCAATTTTTCTTGAAATTACCGAGAACACCCAAGACTTTCAATTTTATGCATTTTGGTCCAAATTTGTTCAAAACAACTTAGATGATTTCCAATCAACACCAAATGATTTTTATATCTTATATACATAATTATACAAAACATATATGAAAAGTCCTAATTTTGGTTTAGGTTAAGAACCCTAATTTCTCAAATTAATCAAATTAACAAAATTAACCAAAATTAACAAAATCCAATACTTTATGTATTTTTCCTCGAAATCGCGATACGAAACCATACGATGGTATTTGGACCATAACTTTCTAATACGAACTCCAATTTTTCTGAATTTTATCTCGTCAGAAATCTAAGATCGAGACCTACAACTTTTGTGTTGAACAGTATTCCGAATTCGAATAAGAAATAGGTCAAAAATATAACTCAAAATTCTAATGAATAATACTCGAGGACCATTCTAGTAAATTCTCAAAACTTCTCTAAATTTTCGTAATTCTTATCCAAATTTACCAACTACAAATAGCCCCTAATATAAAAAGTGGAACTTTTCATGCATCCCCAATATTTGAAGAAAAGAAAGATGAAACGTAGGGAGAGGAGAAGAGAAGGAAAAAATAGGAGAGTGAAGGAAAGTTGTTCCCTCACCAAAATTAAAGAAAAACAAGTGCAAATCAAACCACCACAAGCTAGAAGGAAGGAAAATCAGGTTAAGGAGACTTGAAGAGTGAAGGAAATCAAAGAAGTTTATGTAAGGAAACTTGACCCTATATTAAGGTTATGGTATTTTCATAAGATGATGCTATGTTAGTATAATTGATATGTTATTGATTGCATTAAGGTGGTTGATGGACTAAGAAATGGATGTGGTGAGATGATCTAATGCTAAACATTGAGATAAGTTAATGTTATGAGATTAAAGAACTAAATTAATGATGGAGTGTGGTTTTAACATGCTAGAATATTGAAGTTAAGAATTGTTTATAAGTAGTTATAGTATGAGGGTGTTGGAGATACTTTTGGGTAAGATAGATATTAGGAAGCAAAGTGTTGGAATCTTGAAAAATAGTCGGGCATCACGACACGAAACCCTGGTGTCGCGACGCGTTCTAGGAAAATTTTCACAAGATTCATTACTGGAAAGTGAGTATCGTGACGCCCAGGGCCTTGCATCGCGACGCAGAAACAGAGGATGCCCACTGGTTTATCAACATGCGTGATCGTTGCGAAGCAGTACGCTCAGCGTCGCGACACGTAACGAGCAGAGGCTTTGCCTCAGGTCTGATCAAGTGAGCGTCGCGACGCGCTAGACTCGGCGTCACGATGCGATACAGGAAAAGCTTCAATCATATTTAGATTAAGCATGTTTCGAGAAATGGTTTAGAAAATAGATGTTTTCAAAGCATGACTTTATGTTTTCGAGGCATGGGGAAAAAACCCACCTCAGTATGTACCTTGACTCAGATATGGAATTTACCGACTTAGACATCGTGTTCACACGTAGTTCATGACGAGGGATGACAGATGCCCCTAGATCCTAGATTCAGGGTCAAGTAGTAACATGGATCATCACTTTTGGCTCTAGTTCAGTGGCTTAGGGGACAACGATACATAATGCCCCAAGACTACTAGATTTCAGGGCTAGGGGGACGACAATACGTAACGCCCCTAGACCCTAGTTTCAGGGAAAAATAGTGGCATGCTTTGGGGGACATCAATATGTAATGCCTTAATATTATGGATTTGCACACTTGGCTCTAGTTAGGCGTGTGAGGGGACGACGATACGTAACGCCCCCATACGTCTGGTTTTCAATAGATATTCATAAACTGTTTTTCAGAAATACGATTTTCAGAATCGAATTTTCAGAGATAAATTTACAGAAAAGAAAGTTTTAAGAAAGATTTTCCAGAAGGAACTATTTTATGAGGATTTTAGAGAGTTACATACCAGAAGTAGTTTTTAGAAAAGTTTTCCAGAAAAGAAGCTATTTGCAAATAATGTAAGTGATTTCAGAAAAGATGATTTGAGATGAATTTCGTTTTGGAACCATGGATTTACAAAGAGCATTTTCGTACTTATTTTTAAATAGTCCATTCATTTAGATCGTTCAAACGATCTAACCCCCCACTCCCAGATTCTTTTTTTTTGCAGGTTTAACCGGAGGACGAGCTCAAAAGGATGGACACTGATGGCGGTCACCAGAGTATTCGGTCCACCAGGTCAAATTAGAAATAAAGTTTCAGTTCAGTCAGAGTCAGGAAATGTCATGTGCCATATATGTACATAGTAAATATTATATATGTAATGTATTATAAGTTTTCACTGTCAGAATTGTAATGTGTAGTAACATTGAGTACTTAGTATAAAAAGTGTTATGCATTTATCTTGATGAATTGGCCATTGGTTCCATGCATGAGTTAGATAAGAAATGAGATTAGCAGTTGTGAGAGTCAGAGGCTCAGAGGGATATGACGTCATATTCCATGTCGGTAATATCTTCGGATTGGGAATGTTACACTTTAATCTAATCTTTACAACACCAAACAAGGCTCACCACTTTGAAACAACTCAATAAAAATTCTAGGTCATCAATGAGTGGCCTAACAACTCTAGAATGACAACAAGATCATCAAATGATCAAAAATGTGCTTATACACCATTTACAAGCATACTTTAATAAACATACATGCATACATCTTTCATTCATGCTTCCAACCATGATAACACAAACATAAGGCAATAGAAAAACTTATGAACAACACATGTTGTAGCCAACAACAAAAGGAACAATTTCATTCTAATGAAAAGTTGGAAATACTTACTAATTTCCAAGCTCTCTTTGATTTCTTATTGGTTTCTTCTCTTTTTCTCTCGAGTCTCTTTTGTTTATGTTTTTAGAGGCTTGAACAAGTGAAGCAAATGAAAAACAAAACCCTTATATATATAGGGTTATGGCCGAAAATTGGCTAGAAAATGGAAATAAGATATTTTATAATTTTAACAAATTAAAGTAGCAAAATTCAAATTGATAACATTTTCATTTAATGTAAAAGTCAACATTTTACAATACTTAATCATTTCCTAACTTTATCATAATAGTAGATATTTATATTTTAATTATTTTAAAATTAAACAATTAAATAATTAATTAAATAAAAATATCTTAAATATATGTATTATATTTACTTTAAATAATCCAAATACATATATTAATGATATATGTCAAATATCATAATTTGATAATTAATTAATATGTATTTAATAAAATCATACATTAATTAGGAAATAACCAAAAAGTCCCTAAGCATGTATCTTTCGTTTAACCGTTAAACGATTTATAAATAATCAATATTATTCATAAAAGTTGCCCTAGTACTCCACGAGTATATTTCATTAGTGAGATTCTATAGGTTCAGATATATCCGTCACAAAATCCATTTTCGTGTCCATAATCTACCAGCCCGTAAATTATGACGAACAAGTATAAACTCACTTAACCATACATGTCATTGCATACTTATAATCCCTCCGACACAGGTATCCAGATTATTCCAGAGAGATATATATATAAACGTCAAATCTCTATAGATATAATTACGTCGACTTTTCTATTAGCAATCCCTTAATAACACTTAGAACTCGCTTCTACAGTGTACCACATGCCCATGTATTTAACGGATTGCTAATTCCATATTGAATACCTATGCTCTGTACACAAAGCTGATGGATTCTATCTTAACACACACAGGATATCATGAGGATCAGCCCACACCCAACAAACATGTGGAGATCTGACCTAAAAAAGTCGGTGACGTGACTTCCATCAAAGTGTGAAGGATATCTCATATATCCACAGTGGTATCTCAAGTCAAAGAATCATTATGCTACTCAACCCGAGAAGATTCTTATTGACGTTGGTGTAGCATCCATTAAGAATCTTCGGTGAGTCGTTCAGTGTTTATCCGATATAAACACCTACATGTCTATATGAGTCTCAAGACTCATGGTTCATTGAGAATCTACCATTGGAATCCAAGATTCCAATATACGACATGTATCGGTCTCAACGGGTTTACTTACTGACCAAGTAATGTAAACCTTGACCAGGAACAATTAAAGAAATGATATTTTTATGATACAACTCAATGTCAGTTGCAACGTTTTTGCAACTTTATCATATCTAATCATTCTAAGGTCAATTACGTCTTCACAATATATAAAGAGATGTTATATAATAAAAACTGTTTATTTTATTCATAATAAAATATTTACATAAGTATTTACAGGGAAATGTTAGGGTTGGTGCTCGGAATGCCAATTCAGATAGTATTGATGTCCGATTCATGAATACGAACAAGTACTTTTTCCATAATATTACTTATTTAATGGTAACACCTCTTGTCTTTTATATACATATTCGATCTAATTATGATTAGATATTTAATTATGATTATATTGAAACTAAATCTGATTTAATGATACGTGACCCTATGATTTACAATGTAGTACGCAATTACAACGTAGTTTGTAATTGACATTGGGAAGCGTCACTATAAGTTATATATCCTTAAATAAAATCCGCTGAGACCAGTACATATCGTATATTGTGACTTGGTCCGATGGTTTATCCCAATGAACCATGAGTCTCAGGAGACTCGTATAGACATATAAGTGTTTATTTGATAAACATTGAATGACTCACTGAATATTTCCTAATAGATATTACGCCAACGTCAATATGAATCTTCTCGAGTTGAGCGAGCATAGTGGTCCTTCGACTTGAGATACCACAATGGATATATGAGTTATCCTCAATATTTTGATGGCAGTCACGTCACCGATCTATTTAGATCAGACCTCCGTCTGTTCGTTGGGTGTTTACTGATGCTCATGAGTCATGATATCCAGTGCGTATCAAGATAGAATCCGCCAGTCCTGTGTACATGGCATAGGTATCCTACACGTGTTTGCGATCTAGTAAATCAATGGCCATGGTATAACTTCGAAAGAAAGTTTCGAGTGTTATTTAGAGATCGTAAATTTGAAAGTCGACTATATTATACCATAAAGATTTGACGTTCTTATCTATATCCCAGGTATAATATGGATAGCCTGTGACATAAGGATTATAAGTCTGTAATGACCTCGACTTGCATGGTTTAGTTAAACGAAAACACATACTGTAGGGGATTTTGGTCAATTAATAATTAATGTGTATTTGTATTTGATACAAAATTTGATTTGATACATATTAATTAATTGTCAAATGTGACTTTGACACATGCCATTAATGTATGTATTTTTTATTTAATGTAAATAAAAATACATATATAATAATAATTATATTAATTAATTATTTAGATATTTAAATATTAAATATTTGAATAATTAAATGATATTCTTTTTCATAATTGTTATGAAAAATATTTAATTATTATTGGTTACATGTGGCATGTTTTAATTAAGCTTAAGGTGTGCAAATTTGATTTGCTAACATAAAGCTTAATTTTATTTAATTGAATTAAATTGGGAAAAATGACCAAATTACCCTCCTAGGTCGGTTTTGGCTTATTTTTAAGTTAGAAAATTTTGTTTTCTCTTTCATTCATCCTCCATGGCCGAAATACTTCCTAAAATGGCTCGCAACATGTTTGTTTGATGAAACAAGGAATAAAGTGAAGAAAATCAAGAAAAAGCTTAAGGAAACAATGAGATTCAAAGGTAATCTTCAATATCCCTAAGCTTAGAAAGTTTATATCTTGTTATTGAATATCTGTAATTGTTCTAGGGTTTTCTACTTTCTTATATATTGGGGCTTTGTACTTTAGAGGATGGATTTGGAGGCTATATGCATGTGTAAAGAAAATTTGAATGATATTATTGTAATATTAGTTCAATTTGATCATTTGATGATATGTTGTCATTCTATAGTGTTATGACCACTATTTTAATGTCTAGAATTGTTCTTGGGTGCTTCATTGGTGGTGGCTTGGATTGATGTTGTGATTAATATTGAGAAAGTTGGATTAAAGCATGAAAAATTGATTTTTTTTTTCTGGATCAGATCTGAAAAAACTGTTTTTATGGTGAAGAAAATTATATCATATAAATGTATTGGATGTGTTTTGGGTGTTGGAACAATTTCCAGAAACTGTTTCAGAGTTGAAATATGCGAAAACGGTGAAAAACGGCGTTACCAGATAACTTTTGAGCCAATAGGGTGATGGCTACCCAAACAGTGAATTGGTCACTGTTCGGGCAGCCCATGAACTACCCTAGTAATGTTGGGGCTGACCTGGGCAGCCTCCATGTGCATTGGGTAGTCGGTTCGGTCAAAAACGCGTTTTATGCCATTTTACGGAAAAAATATTTTTGTAAAAGTTTCGCGATGTTTCTTAATTATTTATGTCGTTCTTTGATATTGAATAAATATATTTAGGTGAAATATGAATGAATTATTCATATTGGATATTGAATAATTTATTCGATAATTTAAAAAATTTTAAAATTACGATTTCACCCGAACCGCGAGCTTCCGCTACGCCCGCGTCAAAACCCCAACAAAAATGGTATCAGAGCAGGTCTGATCCTTCATTCATTACATTTTTCATGCTTGATATATGATATATAATCCAATTTTGATGTTTGCACATGCATGTAATTTTGATATTTCTTGACTTTTTAATTCTATGCTAACGGGAAACGTAACCGAAATTTATTGGTTAAGTTAAGTTATGTTTTCTAAGGTAGAATTGAAATTTTTAGAAGTTGATCTAGATTATATTCTGCATTTGATGTAGAGCAAAGCTTTCTTGAGGAATATCCCCGCTTAAATAAGGCTTTAAAGTGACATGTATTGGATACATGTTTCTTGGTTCGTCTTGTCAATACGGTTTATGAGTATCTTTTTATGGCTGCATCCGAGAAAGTGCCAAAGCAGTGAGGGTGTAGTTGATAGAATTTTATCCATGCCGGATGTATATTTGATACTAGACAAATTCAAGTGAAAGTGGAAATCCTGAACGTGCCAAAGCTGTAAGAACTACATCAGTAGCTTGAGTTTGTCATTGGCAAGTGAAGCCTTGATACGCCTCATTGTGAACGTGCCAAAGATGTTATAATGAGAAATGATCACGACCAAAATCAGGAGTCACAATGAGTGTGATTGACAATGAGTTGTCTACCTAATGAATATATGTAGGCGAGATCGTGCCAAAGCTGTGAGTCGAAATATATTCATGGGGTCCATTTCTCACTATGGAATTCGATTTAATTATTGAATTCTCGTTTTCCATTAGGGATTACGGTAAGAATTGACGTGAATTAGTTCATATCTCGAGATTCTTGACTGGCATTAAGAAAACTCCATTAGGTATTTGTTTATCTTATAATGACTTTTCTTGGCTTTAGTGACTTTTAAGAAGTCACGTGTTTGACACAGTCTTCTAATTAATTATTTGCAATTTTTGTGAATAATTGAAGGCAAATTATAAATCTAAAGAAATGAGATGTGCATGGTTGTGTATAGAGAATATCGATTCTCACAATACGACAATTGTAGGTACTGGATACCAGATCTCCCATCTAGTTATTTTAAAATAATGTTGAATGATTGTTTTTATATTTGATATCAGAACATGTTACTATTGGATAGTTACTTGTTTTTTTATAAACAATTGTTACATATTTTAATATGACTAGTAGTGTCATTGATGGAGAGATAAACATTAAGAAAAATATTCGGTTAACTAAATAACTTAGAATAGTGCTTTATGAGATTTTATCACATAAGCATTAGATGCTTATTCCGTTTGCTAAAGGATGGTCTGATACAAGATCACACCATATATCTTTATCCATTTAATGAATATTGTATTCAGGATGTGATTAAATCTCATTTAACCAATGATCGTCATTGGACCACAAATTTATTAAACTAATACTTTGGAAGTATGTAGTTTAATGGATTATAAATTGCCATGTATAGTTTTATTTACTTCGTAACTTAGTTAATGAATTGTCATGACTTAGTTACATGTTTCTGAAAGAATATATATTGAACGTCTTGAATGGTTCAAGAACTTTCAATATGTTTCTGATGAAACGCGGATATAATATTTTGAATGGTTCAAAGATATTCTATTTGAATTGTTGAAAACTATATTTTAAAATTCATCGTGAGTCTTTGAATTGTTCAATGATGTTTGATATGATCAAACATATGAATTTATGGCAATTAGTTCTAAAGTTATTTAATGAGTGTGATTCTTACTCAATATTATTCTTCTATGATTCCATCGTTATGGAATTAATCCGTGGGAGAAATCGAATCTTATATGATTTGATTCATTTGATATTGAGTGTTACCGAATTGGTTTTCAATACTCTTGGGGATATACTCCAATAACACTAATTAATCATTTTAATTAAGGTTCTATTAGTTTCTATAGTTACGTATATGATATGTATAAGTAGAAAATTTGAATCATAAAAGTTTTGAGATTTGAATCTTTCTTTTATATAATGGTTATATAATTGAAAGTACTTGCGCCTCGGAGGTACAAGTAAAAGTTTATCAGTCGTTTTATTTAATAGAATATTGTATTCTATTTGATATAATATCTTTTCTACAATCCCGAGTAATAAAATTATTTTATTACTTGGTAAGTAATATTAGATGTTAATGATTGTAGAAAGGATTTGGCTTATTGAAGTCAAATGTGAGAGTAATAAACTAAAAATGGAACTACGTAATTAATAGGATGAAAAGACCCTTAGATAGCTTCCATATAAGTCTAATAGGATGTCAGAATCATTTGCGAAGTATTTGATACTTAATGGTTCTACTGTTTTCTTATTGAAGAAAATTATCCTATAACTTACAGTGGGAGCGATATTTGATATCGATTTCGAAAGTTAGCATTAAACCATAGATCTCAGATTGTTTATAGCTTATGATGATCAAGTTCTGAACTTGATTGAGCTTTTGTTATGAATTGTTCATAAAATGTGCAAATTATTTACGCAGCAAAAGCAAAGTGAGCTTGTTAAAGGTTTGACCTTTATAATATGACAATAAGAAAATTTATACTCAGTAATCTATTATAGATTCTGAGAAAACCTGTCTCTAGTCGCACTGATTGAACAATTAAAGATCTGTTGGTTAATGTTGATATTAAACTATGTATTTGGGCTAAAAATAAAAATGCAAAGTGGCGTTCCTGAATGGTTTCTTCGAATGAGAGATCCATTGCGGTTTCTTTGTTTAAAGAGTTCATTCTAGAATGGCCATAGAGTTTGTATTCTGCTAAGATCACAGTTTGATATACTAGCTTATAGAGCCTATTGTAGACTCATGTAAGCTTTCCAAAAATCTGTTTTTTCTAATTTTGATAATAGTCAGATTATCTGATTTTATCAAAGCATAGAGAATACATATATGATAGTAGGGTCAGTGGGAGCGTATAAATTTCTTTCTAGTGTTATATATCCTAACGACATTATCATTATTAATGTAATAATGAAATGTTTGTGAGGTAAAAGGTTTACCTAAGTCTTATTTTCTCCGTGATAGTAGTAGGGGTAGTCTCTGTTATATTTGATATAAGGTTTTATAAATGATAAAAACTAAGAGACTTATGAGAAACTCTCATTAGTCGTGCATTAGAAATGATCTAATAAAGGACACAATAAGACTATCTGTGTGATAGTTAGTATAACTATTTGACAGTTAGTGTGTCTCTTGTATATAATATTAATCTTTCGTAAATGATGATTCCTTTGTCGAAAGAGAAATTAATTAGATTGTCTAATCAATCTTATGCATTATAGGATAATGGCATAACAAATACTATATTATGTGCTATTAAAGATATCAATTTAATCGTAATTGTTACGATTATTTTGTTACCCTGTAGACCATATGATGTGTCTTGAAACATGTTATTTGTTATCTTTGAGATATTAAGAACGAGTTTCTTATTCATGGAGAATATAGTCTGCAACCATTAAGATCAAATTAGTTTTGAGTCTAATTATGATATTAGATGATCCATGTTATATAAAGTCAGAAAAGATGTAGTGAGAGTGTCACCGTTGATTCTACTGAATTAATAAAATTAGTTGTAACTTATGAAGTATTGACTTATGAAGTTACATAGTGACCTTATATATTAGAAGTTTTGATATTAGTATTGTGTTTGCGGTTGTCTACATAGTATTTTGGATTTGATCTCTAAACACATAGACAACTTAATAGCTATAGCACAATATTGATATAGCATCTGAGTTATATTGATGTAGAACTTGGGTTCTACAAAATATAAATGATGATGGTTAAGGGAAACAATTGGGTTTGTTAGACAGACCCAATATGTTATAGCGCGCTTACTTGTGGTTGCTTACCTCTTGAGTGCTAGGTGAGCTCTTGAGGGCCATGAGTATGTGATACACATTGAGATGTGTATATGATACCGTGGATTGGCACTAGAGCAAGTGAGAGAAATTATTGGGGTTGATACTCGGAGTGCCAATCCAGATCGTATTTATGTCCGATTCATGAATACGAACAATGTCTTTTTCCATAATATTACTTATTTAATGGTATCACCTCTTTTCTTTTATATACATATTCGATCTAATTACGATTATATATCTAATTATGATCAGATTGAAACTAAATCTGATTTAGTGATACATGTATATTAGACAAAGACCATAGGATTTACAATGTAGTGCGCAGTTACAACGTAGTTTGTAATTGACATTGGGAAGCGTCACTATAAGTTGTATATCCTTAAATAAAGTTCCTGGTCAAGATTTACTAACACGGGTCGGTTAGTAAAATCTGCTGAGACCAGTACATGTCGTATATCATGACTTTGTCTGATGGTTTATCCCAATAAATCATGAGTCTCGGGAGACTCGTATAGACATGTAGGTGTTTATTTGATAAACACTGAATGACTCACTGAAGATTTCATAATAGATGGTACGCCAACATCAATGGGAATCTTCTAGAGTTGAGCGAGCATAGTGGTCCTTCGACTTGAGATACCACAGTGGATATATGAGTTATCCTTCACACTTTGATGACAGTCACGTCACCGATCTATTTAGATCAGACCTCCGCCTGTTCGTTGGGTGTGGACTGATGCTCATGATATCCAGTACGTATCAAGATATAATCTGTCAGTCCTGTGTACAGGGCATATGTATCTTACACGTGTTTTCGATCTAGTAAATCCATGGTCGTGGTATAACTTTGAAAGCAAGTTCCGAGTGTAATTTAGAGATCATAAATTTGAAAGTTGATTATATTATACCATAAGGATTTGACGTTCTTATCTATATCCCAGGTATAATATGGATAGCCTGTGACGAATGGATTATACGTATGTAATGACCTCGACTTGCATAGTTTAGCGAGATTATCTGTGGTCGTTATAATTCATGAGTGGGTGAATTATGGACACGAAATTGGATTTCATGATGGATAAACCTAAACTTAGAGAGTCCCACAATATGAAGTGTACTTGTTGAGAAATTGGGCAACGCATTATGAATAATATAGATTATTCATAATACTTTATCGGATTAAATAAGTATATTCGAATCGTTTAATTGGTTAAACGAAAACACATACTTTATGGGATTTTGATCAATTAATAATTAATGTGTATTTATATTTGATATAAAATTTGATTTGATACATATTAATTAATTATCAAATGAGACTTTGACATATGCTTAATATATGTATTTATTATTTAATGTAAATAAAAATACATATATAATAATAATTATATTAATTATTATTTAGATATTTAAATGTTAAATATTTGAATAATTAAATGATATTCTTTTTCATAATTGTTATGAAAAATATTTAATTTTTATTGGTTACATGTGGCATTTTTAAATAAGCTTAAGATGTGCAAATTTGATTTGCTAACATAAAACTTAATTTTATTTAATTGAATTAAATTGGGAAAAATGACCAAATTACCCTCTTAAGTCGGTTTTGGCTTGTTTTTAAGTTAGAAAATTTGGTTTTCTCTTTCATTCATCCTTCATGGCCGAAATACTTCCTAAAAAAGGCTCTCAACATGCTTGTTTGATGAAACAAGGAAGAAAGTGAAGAAAATCAAGAAAAGGCTTAAGGAAACAAGGAGATTCAAAGGTAACCTTCATTTGATGATATGTTGCCATTCAATTTGATCATTTGATGATATTAGTTGAATTTGATCATTTTTGTTTTCTGGGTCAGATCTTAAAAAACAATTTTTATGGTGATGAAAATTATGTCATATAAATGTATTAGATGTGTTTTGGGTGTTGGAACAATTGTCGGAAACTGTTTCAGAGTTGAAATATGCGAAAACGGCGAAAAACGACGTTTCCGGGTGACTTTTGAGCCAACCGGGTGACGGCTGCCCAAACAATAAATTGGTCACTGTTCAGGCAACCCATTGACTGTCCTAGTACTATTGGGGCTGACCTGGGCAGCCCCCATGTGCATTGGGTAGTCGGTCCGGTCAAAAACGTGTTTTATGCCATTTTGCTGAAAAATATTTTCGTAAAAGTTTCACGATGTTTCTTAATTATTTATGTCGTTATTTGATATCGAATAAATATGTTTAGGTGAAACATGAATGAATTATTCATATTGGATATTGAATAATTTATTCGATTATTCAAAAAGTTTTAAATTTACGATTTCACCCGAACCGCGAGCTTCCACTGCGTCCACGCCAAAACCCTAACAGGAAATACATAAGAAATTGGCGCTCCGAGCACCAACCCTAACAGAGTTATCTGAAACACAAGAAGAAATAGATGAGTCTTGAATATTTGGGAGTTTGGTTGAGAACCGAAGAGGACAACAAAAAGTCCGAGAATGCAAGCTACAAGACCATAGAATCTTTGAGAGTGGAAAATATAGAAAAAAGAGAAAGAACAATGGAAATGATTCTTCCCAAGTGAGAAAGAATTTCAAGAGAAAATGTTATGTATGTGGGAAAAGTGGTCATATAGCAAAAGACTACATAATCAAGAAATCTCAGGACAAATGCAAGAAAAAGAAAAATGAGGCACGTGTCACTGAAGATGAGCTGATAACTGATGAGATCTCATAGATAAACCTCTCTGTAGTGATAACTAAAGCCAACTTGGTTGGAAACTTGAGAGAATAGTAGATGGACACTGGAGCTACTCGCCACATATATACAGATAACAAGATATTTTTCTCATATCAGAAGGTCGATGGTGGCGATCATCTGACCAAGGGAAACTCGTCTACTTTCAAAGTGGTTGGACAAGGCACGATAGTTCTGAAAATGACATCTGGGAAAAAGCTTACATTGAATAATGTTCTGCATGTTTCTGATATTCAGAAGAACTTGGTTTCAGGTTTATTTCTCAGCAAGAATTGGTTTAAGTTAGTTTTTATTTCTGACAAGTTTGTATTGATCAAAATGATGTCTGTGTGGTAAAAAGGATACCCCACTGAAGGCATTTTTAAATTTAATGTAATGCTGTCAACCAACACAATGCTATTAATAATAATAAAGCTATATCTTCTGCTTATATTATTGATTCACAAAATGTATGACATGGTAGGTTGGAGCATGTTAATTATGATACAATGTGTAAATTAATTAACATGGACCTCATACCTAAAGTTTACAATTGATAACCAACATAAATTTGAAGCATTTGTTGAAGCAAAAATGAATAGAACTTCATTTTATTCCATAGAACGAAGTTCTGAACCCTTGAAACTTATTCACATCGATATGTGTAATATGAATGTTATGCAATCTTGAGGCTGTAAAAAAATACTTTATCACTTTTATCGATGATAGCACAAGATTCTGCTATGTGTATTTGCTGAGGAGTAAATATGAAGCAATTGAGAGATATATACACTATAAGAATGAAGTTGAAAATCAACTTGGCAAGAAACTCAAAAGAATTAGAAGTGACATGGGAGGTGAATATGTGTCACCATTAAGTAAATATTGTTCAAACCATGGAATTATTCACGAAACCAATGCTCCTTATTCACCTCAACAAAACAGGATTGCGAAACACAAAAATTGAATGTTGAAGGAAATTATGAATGCCATGTTAACAATCTCTGGTTTACCTCAGAATTTGTGGGGGAGGCCTTGTTTTTTACCAACTACGTTCTGAACAAGGTACTACATAAAAGATTGGATAAGACACCATATAAATTATGGAAATTTCACACACATTCCTACAAATATCTGAAAGTGTGGGGCCGTCTCACCAATGTGATGGTTCCTAAACCTAAGAGGGTTTGAATATGACCCAAAACTATTAACTGTATATTTATTGGATATGCTCATAACATTAGAGCGTATCGATTCTTGGTACATAAATATGCGATTCTTAACATCAATCCAAATATGATAATTGAGTTAAGAAATGCGACATTCTTTGAAGAGACTTTTCTTTGTAAAGAAAAATTAGAGTCTCTCAAAAGAACCATTAATACTGCTACAAGTAGTGATCAAATTAACCAAGAATCAGATAAATATGAAAATATTGAGGAAAATGAACTTATACGTAGAAAAAGAGCAAGAACGTCTAAATCATTTAAACCTAATTTTTGACATACGTGTTAGAAAAAGAGCCTCAAAGTTATAAAGAAACGATGTCTTCTTCGGAGGCACCTTTATAGAAAAAGGCTATTGATGAGTGGTATTCATATCACTATTTCACAGTCATTTAACCTAATATTTTGTATAGTTTCTCTAGTTTTATGAACGTTTTGATATTTTTTATTGTTATTTTACAAATAAATAAAGTTTGGAAAGCACTGGAAGCAATTTGGGGTCAAAACAGTGAAATAGATGAAAAATGGAATTTTTGTAATCTTGCCGGCGTCGCGACGCCAAGACCTTCAGTGGCACGACGCCTAACGTGCTCCGGTCATGCTAACGTGCGTTGTGCCATGTGTCATCATCACAGAAGATCAGCTAAAATGCGCCGTGTGCTACGTGTCAAAAACTTATGTTAGCAAACTGATGTATTACACATAGATAAGAGAATCAATTCATCTTTATAATAATATTGTGTGGAGTCACGACCCTAAGGGAATTGATTGCTTAGGGTCGTGACTCCACACAATATTATTATAAAGATGAATTGATTCTCATATCTATGTGTAGTAAATCAGTTTGCTAACCTGGAACACGAAAATATGCTAAAGCCTCTGTCGATGGTCAGACACAAATACCCAGTATAACCCAATTGAACCATATGTCTATGTCAACCAAATTACATGGATTCATTAAGATTAAGTTCCAATTATGGCTACCCCCGCCCGACAGGTATATGTCTATCTGGTAAGGAAATCTATTAAAGGGTTTCTATCCTCAAGGAAGATCGTGGGCTATTGAATCTAAGGTTGAAACTTAAAATCCCTATGTCTAGTTCATTTTAAGTTTACCATATCAATCTTATTGGTGATCAGACAACAAGAAGCATTAAGCTTAAGACTCAATAAACAAACTAAAGAGTTACCCATAAAAAGAAAATCAATTATTAAGTGTGAATATTGTGTTTCATCACTTCCCTAGAATAAAATAAAATGTTGGGGGTTAGAGGATCCACATTTAATATTTCTTATCTAGGAATCTCACTTATTATAATATATAAATTATTTTATGTTATGCTTTCTCAGGAATTAATAATGTTAAACATTTAAAACCAGCCATATATGAGGTAATCCATTTAGTCCAATTACACCAGCCATATAGGCGGTAATTATCTGTCACATAAAGACCAGCCATATAGGCGGTAAAGTAATTTACATTTAGACCGACCATATAGGCGGTAATAAAGTCTGACATTAATTAATCCGGTTAAATTATAATTTATAAATTATAATTAAGTGAGATTTACCTAGATAATTATATTAAAGGTTTCACCTTTTATCCCAGCGGAATTTAACTACAAAACATAAAGTAAATAAATAAAAAGCTGTAATAAAAACTAAAAATAAACATACATAATTTTAATATTACAAAACTAGATGCTTCCTATGAAATCAAGGAAAAAAATCCCAAGGAAAGCACACCAAATGGAGTGGTGAAGGCCTCAATTTATAGGCAAATTCGGCATCTGGAGTTGCGACGCCAAGCTCCCAGCGTCGCGACGCTGGCACACGGTTTTAGTCTACGCGGTTTGACCATGCGCATTCTGTCGGCACAATCAAATGATGACACGTGGCATGAGGTGATAGTGGTCCAATGAGAGCTTGACATGTGGCAGAATGTGATTTGCCAATAATTCGGTCCAATGAGAAGGTGACACGTGTCACGCGGAGTGACGGCACCATAAGTTTTTGACACGTGGCACACGGCACATTTTAGCTGATCTTCTGTGATGATGACATGTGGCACGACACACATTAGCAAGGTCAGCACACGTTAGCAATCAGATTTTGACACGTGTCCCTCGGCGCACGTTAGCATGACCGGAGCATGTTAGGCATCGCGACACTGAAGGTCTTGGCGTCGCGACGCCGACAAAATTACAAAAATGCTATTTTTCATCTATTTCATTGTTTTGACCCCAAATTGCTTCCAGTGCTTTCCAAACTTTATTTATCTGTAAAATAACAATAAAACATATCAAAACGTTCACAAAACCCGAGAAACTATACAAAATATTAGGTTAAATGAGTGGGAAATAGTGATATAAATATCACTCATCACACCCCAAAACCTAACATTTTGCTAGTCCTCAAGCAAAACACAAACTAAAATAAAGTCCGTAGGGGTGTCTTAACACCTGGTTGCAACATCTTTGATCCATGTAGCGAGCTTTGGGCCAGTGACTCCCAAACCAGTTGATTTTAGGGCACTAGGTGTTAAAACACTATTACAGACTTAATAACTTGGATCTCAGATTTTTTATTTATTTTTACATACCTCACATCACAAATAATTGTAGACAGAAACAGAAACTCAGTCAAACGGTCATTCATCTACCACCAATTATTTTAACTAGTCACTTTGTTAATTCCTTATTATCTAACTGCTTACAAAACTATTTTCTTAAGTGCTTACGAGTCTGACCTAGATATGAAATTCAAATTAGGGATAAAAGTGTAATTAACATTTATCTTTTCCTAAAAATTTTTAGCTAAACAAACAATTAAATCATCAGACTTTTTTTTGTTTTATCGATTTTAAAACACACATAATACAGACAAAATAAAAATACTGAAATTCAACACATGCCATGCAGAAAAGAAAAATTTTAAAGGAATTTTGAAAAAATTTAAAAGCAAACCCACACCCCCAAACCTAAATCAAGCATTGTCCCTAATGTGTTACAAAACATAAATAAAAAGAAGGGAACAATAGTACCTGAGTTTAATCATCTCCCTCATCCTCGTCACTGTCGATATTTGGATATTGTGGAAACTGGTAATCTTGTATCCCCACTTCTCGTACTATTTGGTCGAGTAGCAGAACTATGTATCCCTGCTGAGATTCCAATCTAGTGACCTTTGAGTTAATGAGCGAGGGTCGAGATGATCTGTGTGGTTGTTGAGGGGGGTTGTTGTGTGGTGCTGATGCAGAAGCTGGTGTGGAAGCTGATGATCCTGCAGAAGCTTGTCTCTCTGTATGGAATTTTTGGATAATTCTGGTATTTATTGCTGTCATGGGTTGCGTCAATTCCTCTCTTGGTTCTACAGGAACCATGGCCTGTGTGCAGAGTGATGAAATTAAATAACAATAAAACAGGCCAGCCTGTGTCGATCTTGCAGCCCAAACGATGTTGGTCGAAATCAGCTGACCAACATTAATCGTATAACCCTTCAGAATGCAGTATAACAATATCATACGTTCCTTCGTGACATATGTGATGTGAGATCCCAGTAGGAAAGTTCTAGTCACGAAGTGGAACCACACTTTTGTCTCATGCTTCAACAATTTCGAACTCATCTTCATACATTCTCCACTGCTACTGATGACCCAAGCATCATTTGGAACGCACAAAGTCTCCGTGAGATGAGTGATATCAATACTCTCCATCACCGCAGAATACTCATCTTCCTCCAAATCAGGTATGTCATAAAATCTGTTAATAGTTGATGAATCAAATGATATCTGTTGACCTCTCACCATTGCCACATACACATGATGCTGAAAAGAATTTGCGTAAAACTCCCGTACAATAGCTGCATAGGCTAGGTGAGGCTGCTGACAAAGCTTTCGCCAGTGCCGATCTGCGATAATCATGTCAATATCAGGAATAACCCGGGGTTTATGTCAAATCCCCTCTCCATAATATGATGTTTCCGGGTTATTCCCTCTTCGTATCTCTTCTCCGAAGCAGCATATACGAATTTAAAATCATCAAAAGTGGGGTGCGGCAGATGTGGAGGTCTGGATCTCTTCGGTGGCATTCTTCACCGAATTTTCGGCAGAGTCTCCCCTAAAATCTCAGAGTTTCCCACTATATATCTAAGGCAGTGGGTGGTGGTTGTCTCGGCTAGGGTGGGTTCACGGCTTGGTGATGGGCTCTCGGTTAGTGGTGTCTTGGCAAAGGCTTGGTTTGGTCACTTATCTCGGCAAGGGTGGTCGTGGCTCTCGGTGGGTACGGCTGGTGGATCTCTCGATGAGCCACGGTGGTGGGTATCTCGGTGGTAGTTGAATCGACTGTGGGCTCTCGGTTGGATGATTCGGCTCACGGTGGGGATGAAGGCTCGGCTGTGGTGGTTGTGAGTTGAGAGAGAATGGTGAGATCTGTGAGAAAGAGATGAATGAAATCTGTCTCGACGGCTGCCCGTTTTAGACCTGTAATCGATCCAGCGTCGCGATGCTGAAATTGCCCTTGCGTCGCGACGCTAGGTAATTTTAGGGTTTTTTTTGGCAAAACCAAGTCTTTCGACGAATAAATCCACTGGGACGCGTCTCAAGAGCTGACTCCTTACTCGGCCGTCTCTACTGGATCAACTTTATATCTTCGTTATTTTGTCAAATTTATATTTTGTGAAAATCCCGCTTGCACTGGCTTACTTTGTCCTGAAAAATTCCGTTTTTAATTTTTCCTCCAAAAAATAACACAATATTAAAAATAATTTTACAACATGTGTACACAAAATAAAATAAATAATTAAAATTATTGTATAGGTTGCCTCCCTGCTAGCGCTAAATTTTTCGTCTTCAGCCAGACGTGACTGAACTCCATCTGTTAAGGAGGTTTCAGCGTTGTTTTGGATGTCCGATTAAAGACAATCCCATGAGCGTTGCTTTTGAAGGGTCTCTTCCAACGATAAGGTGATAAAAAGAGTTTTGTCTCATTCAGTGCTCGTGCCACCTTTTTAATCTTTGTTTCTCCAGTGGTTCTTGAAAAGAAAGAAATAAAATCAGGAGGTCTCGTATGATGCTTGACTTGGAATGGAAGTTCCATTTTGTCAAGCTTCTAGGTGATATCTTTGATTTGTACTCCCTAAAATAGTGATGTTTCCCATGAATGCACTGGATCTTCAATAAGTTCAGACAGTTGCTCCTCCATTTGCTCTGCTTCTTGCTCCATATTTTCTTCACAGATGTATTTTAAAATTTCCATATTCAGCTCTTCATCTGTCATCTGTGAAATGCATGCTTCAAAATTATCAACCTGATGATGAAAAGAAATGTCAGATTTTAGGTCTTCATCCTGTGATCTGGGTGAAATGATTGGCTTAGGTAGATCTTCTTCAAACATTTGTGCAATGGATGCTCCAAGATCTTCATTTTGAGGATACAAAATTCATCCTCAGGTGTGTTGATGCAGTTGGTACAAACAACTCAGTTTCATCATCGTCAGAGTCAGAATAATAAAAATCAAATCGAGACTTTGCCGGTTTGGGCTCCTGAACTGATACATTTGGTTCTTGATACTGCTCAGCCTCCTCATGTACTAAAGTGTCATCATGAAATGCTTGGTACTTGAAGGCTTCATTAGTGTCATCTGAAAATGGTCCATGAGGTATGTAGCTTTGGTTTTCTGTTAATTGTCTCGTTTGTTCTGTCAGTCTCTGAATGGATGCTGATTGTCTCTGAATACTTTCGAGTTGATTCTGATATGTTTCAAGCATCGTATCCAACTCTTTGTCTCGTTTCTTGAACCAATCTTTGAGCATGTCAATCATCTGATCTTCTTCTGATGGTTCTGATTGTTGATGAAGATCGTAGGTAAATGATGGATAAGATGGAAAATATGATGGTTCTTCGTACCTTGAATGATTCTGATAATTCTTCCACTCTGAAAAGTATATGCATTGATTGCTCGAGTGGTTACCATCACAAATTACACATCTCCCCATTTCATTCTGATGAGCAAATGTAGTATTGCTTGATACTGACATCCAGTGATAGTTGTTGGGCTGGTCAACAGGCCTCAGAAAACCGGACTGTTGCTCCCAGATTTGGGGTGTATCTTATAGTAAATCTCGCGATTTCTCGATCTCCCAATAATTTTCCATTTTTCAATCACCTGAAAACAAAAGCAATAAATAAAAATTACAGATAAAAATAAAGAAAATTAGATACAAGTAAATTAGATAGCTTCAAAATTAATAACTCAAGAAAAATAAGTCTCTGGCAACGGCGACAAAAACTTGACCGGCGTAAACACACACGTATAACGCAAGCGCACGTATCTTTCAAGTAGTATACAAATATCGATCCCACAAGGACTTAATTCCTACTGTTGTTATTAATTATTGATACTATTTATTTACAAGTATCTAATTATAGGGAGAAGGGAATTGATTGCTTTTGGTTGGTTGAATGTGGTTTTGCAAAATAAAATAAAAACAGACTCAAAAGAAAATACTAAGGAAAATAAAAGAAAAGACTCAAGGATCTAGGGTCGTGACTCCACACAATATTATTATAAATATGAATTGATTCTCTTATCTATGTGTAATAAATCAGTTTGCTAACCTGGAACACGAAAATATTCAAAAGCCTCTGTCGATGGTCAGACGCAAATACCCAGTATAACCCAATTGAACCATATGTCTATGTCAACCAAATTACATGGATTCATTAAGATTAAGTTCCAATTATGACTACCCCCGCCCGACAGGTATATGTCTATCATGTAAGGAAATCTATTAAAGTGTTATATATCCCCAAGGAAGATCGTGGGCTATTGAATCTAAGGCTGAAACTTAAAATCCCTTTGTCTAGTTCATTTTAAGTTTACCATATCAATCTTATTGGTGATCAGACAACAAGAAGCATTAAGCTTAAGACTCAATAAACAAACTAAAGAGTACCCATAAAAAGAAGATCAATTATTAAGTGTGAATATTGTGTTTCATCACTTCCCTAGAATAAAATAAAATGCTGGGGTTAGAGGATTCATATTTAATATTTCTTATCTAGGAATCTCACTTATTATAATATATAAATTATTTTATGTTCTGCTTTCTCTGAAATTAATAATGTTAAACATTTAAAACCAGTCATATAGGCGGTAATCCATTTAGTCCAATTACACCAGCCATATAAGCGGTAATTATCTGTCACATAAAGACCAGCCATATAGGCGGTAAAGTAATTTATATTTAGACCGACCATATAGGCGGTAATAAAGTCTGACATTAATTAATCTGGTTAAATTATAAATCATAAATTATAATTAAGTGAGATTTATCTAGATAATTATATTAAAGGTTTCACCTTTTATCCCAACGGAAATTTAACTACAAAACATAAAGTAAATAAATAAAAAGCTGTAATAAAAACTAAAAATAAAAATACAAGATAAGACTTAATAATGATCTTCCTCTAGGTTGTAAGCTGCTGGGCTACAAATGGATTTTCAAACGAAAGATGAAGCCGAATGGATCAATAGATAAGTACAAGATAAGACTTTTTCATAAAAGATTATAGATAAAAAAATACCTTGATTACTTTGATACTTATTCACCAGTGACTCGCATCACTTCAATTCGAATACTTATAACCATAGAAGCTATATTTGGTATTGAAATACATTAAATGGATGTAAAAATAACATTATTAAATGATGAATTGGATGAAAAGATTTACATGGAACAACTAGAAGGTTTTAATATTCTTGGATAAAAAAAACAAGGTGTGCAAACTTATATAATCCCTGTCGGATTAAAACAAACACCTAAACAATGACATGAAAATTTGACAAAGAGATGTTGTCAAGTGGATTCAAAATCAATGAGTGCGATAAGTGTGTATACACTAAATTAACTCAAAATTGACATGTCATTGTGTATCTTTATGTAGACAATATGCTGATAATTGGTAGTAATCATGAGATGATACAGTCTATCAAGAAAATCTTCACTAGCAAATTTGACATGAAAGATTTAGGAGTAGCTGATGTAATTTTAGGAATTAAAATTTTCAGAACATTAGAGGGATATATATTATCTCAAGCTCATTATGTTGAGAAAATACCTGAGAAATATAGTAAATGAGCTCTAAACATAGCTAGAACTCTTGCGGACCTAGCTTTCCATTTGTCTAACAATACTGATTCGAACGTATCGCAATTATAAGTTAATTTTCACACAAAATTATTTACATGTTTTTCTTAAAGCTTTGAGTTATTGTGTTTTGATTTAAGATTTGCATGTTTGCATTTATGATTTACACGTTACTTGAATAGCGCATGTTAAAAATTATAAATAACACATCCGCCCAACAAATATAATATAGTTAATCAAATAGTGAATTGTGTCATATACATAATTTGTATTGAGATCTCGAATTCTAAATCTAAAATGATTAGTAAAAGTGTGACACAAATTTGACCCGTTAAATATTCATGTCATTTTAGATGAATCTGAATACACGTCTTGTTTTCTAGCCATCATACATTGGGTTATCATGTTTATAAGCTACAAAATTTGGGATATTTTTGTTGATGCCTCTTTTTGTGATGAAAAGGATCTTCGTATTGCAATATATGTACTGATAAATGGTTACAAGTAGTGGGGGCATTGGATTTACAACACTGACCCATAATTTGAATTGTGGGACAGACAAAATTGTTGTTCCTTATAGACAAATGCATCTTCCCCACATTTATTATATAGTTTTATTTATTAATTGTAAACGCTCAAAAAATGTATTAAATTCCATTAAAAACAAAGTGTTACATGAGACGTAATGATCTTTACCAAGTTGATATAACTTTAAAAATATAATATGAGAACATATAGAGTTTGCAATGACATTTACTGGATCTAAAAGAGATACAATGTACTGATTAATTATAAGATTTACCCACTTCCTTTTGCGTGTTTTATCATTTAATGTGTTGATTATTCATGTCCAAGGGGCGTGATTTAGTAGTGTAGGGTTCAGGATCTGATCTTTAGATTCTGGGTTCGAATTCAGGGAGTGTATTTCTTGTAAGATTGATTGTTGATTGAATGGTTATTTTTATCTGAAACTAGTAAGTAAAACAGTGCGAAAGTAAATTTAAGGATAAATCAATATTATAAAGCTATCTAGGGTTGTGAATCCTTCCAATATCTTTTAAAGATGAAGTGATTATCTAATGTTTGTGCAATATATCGATTTATTAACCTGGAACACGAAGTTATGCAAAAACCTATTCTGATGGTCAGATGCAAACACCCAAAGTAACCCAATTAACTATATTCCTATGTTAACCAAGTTACCTTAATTCATTAAAATTAAGTTCTAATTATGGCTACTACCGCCCGACAGGTATATTCCTATCTTGTAAGGAAATCTACCTAATAGACATTTACCCCAAGGTGAGATCGTGAGCTATTAAGTTTAAGGCCAAACCTAAAATCCATTTTCCAAGTTCATTTTAAGTTTACCAAATCAATCTTATTAGTGGCCAGTTAATAAGAAGCATTAAGATTAAGATTCAATAAATAAACCTTTATATTACCCAAGACACAAAATAACCACTTATGAAACGGTGATATTGGAATTCATCACAACCCTAGATACGATATTTAGTTACCATATATATTTAGGACTATTGAAAACATAAATAAAGAAAATAACATAAATTAAACTTAGAAATTAAGAAGATAAAATTAACAATAAAATAAAATACCGGGGGTTAGAGGATCCACTTTTATTACTTCTAATTTAGATATCTCTCTTATTATAATATATAAACTTGAATGACATTACCAACTGATCATATAGGCAATATCCTGATTAAGTCAGATTTTTGATTAATTCCAACCGACCATAAATGTGATATCCAATTAAATCAATTTAATTAAGTCCAACCGACCATAAAGACGGTCTCCCATTAAGTCAGGTTTTAAAAATAGTTTATATATTATAACTAAGGGAGATTAATCTAAATTATAATAATAAAATCTTTACCTTTCACCCCAGCAGAGGGAAGTTACTGACCGGCGTAAACACACACGTATAACGCAAGCGCACGTATCGTTCAAGTAGTATAAAAATATCGATCCCACGAGAACTTAATTCATATTGTTGTTATTAACTATTGATACTATTTATTTACAGGTATCTAATTATATGGAGAATGGAATTGATTGCTTTTGGGTTGTTGAATGTGGATTTGCTAATTAAAATAAAAACAGACTCAAAATAAAATACTAAGGAAAATAAAAGAAAAGACTCAAAGATCTAGGGTTGTGACTCCACACAATATTATTCTAATGATGAATTGATTCTCTTACATATGTGTAATAAATCAGTTTGCTAACCTGAAACACGAAAATATGCAAAAGTTTATGTCGATGGTCAGACGCAAATACCCAGTATAACCCAATTGAACCATATGTCTATGTCAACCAAATTACCTGGATTCATTAAGATTAAGTTCCAATTATGGCTACCCCCGCCCGACATGTATATGTCTATCCTGTAAGGAAATCTATTAAAGGGTTATCTATCCTCAAGGAAGATCGTGGGCTATTGAATCTTAGGCTGAAACCTAAAATCCCTATGTCTAGTTCATTTTAAGTTTACCACATCAATCTTATTGGTGATCAGACAACAAGAAGCATTAAGCTTAAGACTCAATAAAATCACCGGCTGTAGCTATAGTGAGAGGAGTGTAGTTATTTTCGGGATAAGTATATGTATGTCTTAAGACTGTAGTATGTTTAGTGTCATTAAACATCAATTTAACATGCTTTTTAACAATCAAACCACCGAATTCAAAAGTAGATCTAACATGCAAACCTTAGAATTTTAAGAACCCGAAAAACCTGATTTAAGATGTCCAAGTTGAGATGTTTCTCTGTCCTTAAGAACTTATTAGCCTCCGTCTCTGGTGCTCTACGGATTCGAAATGGCCAATGTTCTCCCATGATTCCTTGGATGCTTCTTATTCAAGGAGCACTCCTTAACAAATGTTTGAACTTAGAATATGGTGGAACTCTCTCACAAAACAATGGAAATTGACTCAAAGAAATTCGAATGCCTTTTTCATCTACTGAAATTGGAAAAAGAGCCTCCTTTATAAAGGCAATGAAGGGTGCCTAAAGGGCACCATTTGGGTTGGGTTGCAACTCTCCAAAGGGTTATACCCCTCTCATGCACCCCTCCCATCCAAAAGACATATCAATCCTAATAATATTAGAAGAATTTCCAACAATCCCCACAATTCTTCAAATATTCACGCACACACTTGAGAGAGTTTCCGTGAACTAAAGCTGCATTGAAATAGGTAGCTTTCACCTTGAACCTTTCCTAGTGAATGACAATCGGATTTACTAGGCAAACCAGTGACCCATAGTCTTGAACTGTTATGCCGTTGGTGTAAACCAAGACAATTACCAACACACAGCTTTACTTGAACCATTTCCCTTTCTACGGTTGTGTTCATTTTGGCCCTGAACAACGGTCATGAATTCATCAAGAACTTTAGGGTAGCCCGCCTTTAAGAGTTCCCATGGAAGCTACCTCACTTCTTACTTGAAATATGTGATCTACTATGAAGAGGTAATCTGCCTTTACCCCAATTAGGACTGATCTCATAATATAGTGATCATTAAAAGCCTTAGCTTATCCTAACCTTGACAGATAGCACTCGGTGTCATTATCGGAATGGGAAAGAGTACAAAACTCTTCAGTGCTTGTTTTGAATTGCACAAAGTTTATGTTGTCCCTTTTGAACCTAGATCTTGGGATCTACAGTCAGCTAGGTTGGGTTTCCACAGTGACAATTCTTAATTTATAGGCTTCAAGCCCATTCCCCTCGATGACTTCTCAACTTGCTCTCGAGGTAAACCTTTAGTTAGTGGATCCGCTAGGTTTTCCTTCGAATTAACATAATCGATCGGTATTATGCCACTTGAGAGCAGTTGACGTATGGTATTATGTCTCTGATGTATGTGTCGAGACTTACCATTATATATTGTATTTTGGGCTCTCCCAATAGCTGATTGGCTATCATATTGTATGCTAATCGCTGGCACCGGTTTGAGCCAACTAGGAATATCCTCCAGGAAGTTTCTAAGCCATTCTGCTTATTCCGCTGTTTTTTCTAACGCTATGAACTCTAATTCCATAGTAGACCGAGCAATACATGTTTGCCTCGAGGATTTCCATGACACGGCTGCATTACCAAGCGTGAAAATAAATCCACTCGTAGATTTGGAATCCACTGTATCAGATATCCAGTTAGCATCGTTGTATCCCTCTAGAACAACAAGATATCTCTCGTAATGTAGCCCATATTTTGAAGTTTCTCTCAGATACCTCAAAACTCTTACTATGGCTTTCCAGTGGTTATGTCCTGGATTGCTCGTTTATCTGCTAAGCCTGTTCACAGCTTGAACGATATCAGGTCGTGTGCATTTGTTAGATACATCAGACTTCCGATTATTCTCGAATACTCTAATTGTGATACGCTTGAGCCAGTATTCTTTGATAGATGAAGAGTTAGGTCTACAGGGGTTCTAGCCACATTTAGATCCCATTTGATATATTTCTCAAGTATATTCTCAATATAATGAATCTGAGATAAAATATATCTGTCTGATGTCCTAGAAATCTTAATTCCTATGATCACATCAGTTACTCCCAAATCTTTCATATCAAATTTGCTAGATAACACGTTTTTGGTAGACTGAATCATTTTATGATTACTACCAATTATCGACATATCGTCTACATAGAGACACACAACGACATATCATTTTTGAGTTGATTTGGTGTACACACACTTATCACACTCATTGGTTTTGAACCCACTTGACAACATCTCTTTGTCAAATTTCTCATACCATTGTTTAGGTGCTTATTTTAATCCGTACAAAGATTTTACAAGTTTTCACACCTTATGTTCTTGTCCAGGAACATTAAAACCTTCTGATCGTTCCATGTAAATCTCTTAATCCAATGCACCATTCAAGAATGCCCTCTTTACATCCACTTGATGTATTTCAAGACCAAATATAGCTGATATGGCTATGAGCATTCTTATCGATGTGATACGAGTCACTGGTGAATAAGTGTCAAAGTAATCAAGGCCTTCCTTTTGTCTATAACCTTTTATGAAAAGTCTTGCCATGTACTTATCTATTGATCCATCCATTTTCATCTTCCTTTTGAATATCCATTTGTAGCCCAGTGGCTTACAATCTGGAGGAAGATCAACCAACTCCCAAGTATGGTTCTGTAGGATTGAATCAATCTCACTATTAATAGCCTCTTTCCACAGAGGTGCATCCGGAGAAGACATTGCTTCTTTATAGCTTTGAGGCTCATTTTCTAACAAGTATGTCAGAAAATCAGGACCAAACGACTTAGACGTTCTAGCTCGTTTGCTACGTTAGGTTCGATTGTCTCAACGTTTGCACGTTGATCTGATTCTTGGTCAACCTGATCACTGTCTTTGACAGTATCAATCGTTCTTTTGAGAGACTCTGTTCTTTATCTTTCCTTACAAGGAAACGTCTCTTCAAAAAATGTGGCATTCCTTGACTCAATTATCATACTCGGATTGATGTCAGGAATCTCAGACTTGTGTAACAAGAATCGATACGCACTATTATTGCGAGCATATCCTATGAATATACAATCAACAGTTTTGGGTCCTATTCTAACTTTCTTAGGTTTAGGAACCATTATTTTGGCAAGACACCCCCACACTTTTAGGTATTTGTAGGAAGGTACATGACCTTTCTATAACTCTTATGGTGTCTTGTCCAATCTTCTGTGAGAATTGTTTAGAACGTAGTTCGCGAAAAGCAAGGCTTCCCCCACAAGTTCTGGGGGTAAACCAGAACTTGTCAACTGACGTTCATCATTTCCTTCAACATTTGGTTTTTGCGCTCATCAATCCCGTCTTGTTGAGGAAAATAAGGAGCAGTGGTTTCTGAATAATTTCGTGCACAGAACAATATTCACCGAATGGTGAAACATATTCACCACCTCTATCACTCCTGATTCTTTTGATTTTCTTGCCAAGTTGATTTTCAACTTCATTCTTATAGTGTATAAAGCTCTCAATAGCTTCAGCTTTGCTCCTCAGCAAATACACATAATAGAATCTTGTGTTATCATCGATAAAAGTGACAAAGTACTTTTCACCGCCTCTTGTTTGCACAATATTCATGTCACACACGTCAGTGTGTATAAGTTCTAAGGGTTCAGAACTGCGTTCTGTGGAATGAAATGATGTTCTATGCATTTTTACTTCAACACATGCCTCACACTAATGTTGGCTATCAATTAAAAATTTAGGTACAAGGTCCATGTTAATTAATTTACACAATTTATCATAATTAACATATCCTAACCTCCCATGCCATACATTTTGTGACTCAATAATATAAACATAAGTTTTAGTTTTATTAATAGCATGATTGACAGTCATTACATTTAGTTTGAAAAGGCCCGCAGTGAGGGATTATTTTCCTACATACATATCATTCTTAGTCATTACAAATTTATCAGAAACAAATACAAGCTTAAAACCAGCCTTATTAAGAAGAGAGCCCGAGACCAAATTCTTCCGAATATCTGGAACATGCAGTACATTCTTCAATGTAAGCTCCTTTTCGGATGTCATCTTCAGAACCATTGTGTATTGTCCAACCACCTGAGAGGTAGATGAGTTTCCCATTGTCACATGATCGCCGTCATCGACCTTCTGATACGAGGAAAATATCTTGCTATCTGCATATATATGAAGAGTAGCCCCAGTGTCTACCCACTATTCTCTCAGATTCCCAACTATGTTGGCTTCGGTTACCACTGCTGATAGGTCCATCTCTGAGATCTCATCAGTCAGTTGCTCACCTTAAGTGGCATGGGCCTCATTTTTCTTTTTCTTGCCTTTATTTGAGACTTCTTGTTCCTGCAGTCTTTTGCCATATGACCGCCCTTTCCACAGTTGTAGCACTTTCCCTTGAACTTCTTGTAAGCTTGGGAAGAGTCAGCTCAACTGTTCTTTCTCTTATTGCTACCCTTTACACCCTCAACGATGTTGGCCTTAGACTCCATAGTCTTGTAGCTAGCCTTCTCGGACATCATGTTGTCCTCCTCGATCCTCAATCGAACACTAAGGTCTTCAAGGCTCATCTGTTTCTTCTTGTGTTTCAGATAGCTTCTGAAATCCTTCCATGATAGAGGAAACTTTTCAATAATAGTGGCAACCTGAAATGTCTCACAGAGTTTCATATATTCATCCAGTATTTCATAAATGATCAACTGCAGTTCACCCAACTGAGACATTACTGTTCTTGAATCTACCATCTTGTAGTCCAGGAACCTACCCACGACACATTTCTTTTGTCCGTCATCCTCAGTTTTATATTTCTTGTCGAGAGATTCCCAGAGAACCTTCGCAGAAACCATGCCTTGGTACACATTGTACAGGGTATTGTCAAGTCCACCCAAAAGGTAGTTCTTGCACAAGAAGTCGCCAGACGACCATGTCTCTTCCCGCAGTTGCTTGGCTATTTCCGATTCACCCTCCACAGGATCCGGAGGATCTTTGAGGTATTTAGCCAACTACAAAGTTGTCAGGTAGAACAACATTTTGCTCTGCCACTGTTTAAAGTTTGCCCCACCAAACTTCTCCGGTTTTTCTCCATGGGAGACCGGTACTGTGATGTTTCCGCTAGCCATATGTAACTGGAAAACGAACAGGGGTCAATAAGTCTACAAAAGACAAATTGCACAACGATCAACAAATGATATTGTTTTAAGTGATATACCAAGTATCCACTCGTTGTTTTATTGTACATATGTACCAATAGACACAAGTCCTTGAATTTTGACTAAAGTTTCTTATGAAAAGTAAATTAAGAAATATTCCCAGAGAGGTCCGGAGTAACCACTTAAATCCCTGACCACTTAGGCTCTTATCGCATTTTTGACAGAATATCCTTTATATACTTTCTCAATAGAATCTCTTAGCAATTCAAACTCAAAAATACACTTTCACTTTTACAATACATAATTCGATATGTGTAGATATATGTGTATGTGTCAGACAATATTGGATGAAATTACTTGTGTAAAATTACACTTTAAATTCTCAACCAAGTATACAACAAACGATTAGTTTTCAACTTTATCACTATGTGTATGTTTGTGATAATTGAACAACCTAATAATAACTTAACTATATACTACCAAGATTATTGTGCTTCAGTATATGATTTACTAAGTTAATATTATTAATACTTGAATGAATCTAAGTCTTTGCAGTTTATTACAATTCAAGGACAGATTCGTTAGTGTCGCGTTCGAACGAGACTGCCAGTGTGTGTACGTTCATGTTGCGTTCTAGAACGCGTTCGAACGAAATGTTCCAGAGAGTTCACGTTCGTTTAGCGTTCGAACGGAATAATTCCAGAGAGTTTGCATTGGAGTTGCGTTTAGGACGCATCTGAACGAACTAAGTCAGAAGGTCTGTATTCGATATGCATTTGAATACGTGTTCGAACGTTCTTAGGTAGAAGGCTTGCGTTCGAGTTGCGTTTGAAGATGCGTTCGAACGTTCTTACGAAATTTCAGATTTTTTCCTTCGCGTTCGTCGGGCGTTCGAACGCTCTACGTATTTTTCATGCACAGACAGTATTTTTCCAGAAAATTTTCTTATCTAAGCATGTGAATTACTATCTAACAACACTAATAATAAGTTCTTAAGACTGTAGTATGTTTAGTGTCATTAAACATCAATTTAACATGCTTTTTAACAATCAAACCACAGAATTCAAAAGAAGATCTAACATGCAAACCCTAGAATTTTAAGAACCCGAAAAACCTGATTTAAGATGTCCAAGTTGAGATGATTCTCTATCCTTAAGAACTTATTAGCCTCCGTCTCTGGTGCTCTACGGATTTGAAATGATCAATGTTCTCTCAGGATTCCTTGGATGCTTCTTGTTCAAGAAGCACTCCTTAACAAGTGTTTGAACTTGGAATATGGTGAAACTCTCTCACAAAACAATGGAAATTGACTCAAAGAAATTCAGATGCATTTTTCTTCTACTGAAATTGGATAAGGAGCCTCCTTTATAAAGACAAGGAAGGGTGCCTAAAGGGCACCATTTGGGTTGGAATGCAACTCTCCAAAGGATTATACCCCTCTCATCCAAAAGACATATCCATCCTAATAATATTAGAAGAATTTCCAACAAATAGAGATAAAGTCTGGTTAGATATCTGACAGTCAATAATTAAAAAAATAAAATAAAATCAGTAACTGACCCAAATGATAGAGTTATATTCCCTTAAATTAAAAAGCACACATTGTAGATATTTAAACTTTATTTGTTTGATATAACTTGTATTACTTTACTACAGTGAACACATATGGATTGTCATAATCTTTTGCTTGTGAATCTTCTTCCTCTTCTTCTTTTTTTATTTTTTTTAATGTTGGAAATCTCGTCGATAAATCATTCAATACGGGCTTAAATAAAGTATGTAAAACTTCCAGATGTCTCAAGTTTTTATAAAAAAAAAAAAAAATGCTCTCCATGGACTTAAAATCAATTCTTTACCACTAAGCCACATCCTTTGGAGACTTGTGAATCTACTTAAATTGAACAATCATATAATATATATAATTTGTTTTTTTTTTTTAAACTTTGGTGTGACAGTTGCTTTGACTTGTTGCCATTATGTTATTTTAACTGCAAAATTAAAAATCATTTTCCCATTTGGTACAATTATGTTTCGTATATATTTAATACCTAATTGAGAGCTTGTGATTACTCCAGCACAAGAATTTTATAAGGGGATATTATCACTTGTCCACTCAATCAAAAATGGGTTGAAACTTGAAAGTATAAAAAATTCCGAAATTTTTTAGTGTTATCATTTTTCAATTGAAATTTTAAAAGTGTATCATTTTCAATTTTTTAGTATTAAATCGATACTTTTTTTTTAAGGTTTTAAATGAAAAATGATACACTTTTAAAATTTCAAATAAAAATGAATATTAAAGTTCTTTAGATATTTTTCTTCAATATTTTCCCCTATTTTGGCGGACCAGAGTCATTTATTAATTAGATGGTATAAAAAAGCAGATTCTGATATGGGCCCGGCCCAGCCCATTAATTATATATTCCTTTTTGACTCCTCAATCCAAAAGTCTTCTCCGTTACGCGCCATGGCATGTGCAATTACTAATCCTACTTAAAATTATATTTTATTCATTTTTTTAAAAAAATATTATATAATTACATTACAAGTCTTGGTTTTAAAATAGGGGTGGCAATTTGGGTCATGATTCGTTTATTCATTCGATTCGATTCGATTCGCTTTAAAGCGAATACAGATTTAAAAAATATATATTCGTTTAATAAATGGATCAATTCGATTCGATTTGTTTATTAAACGAATCGAATACGAATTTAAGCTCATGAATTCGTTTATTCGTCTAGGATTCATTTTATTATTTTCTTTTACTAGTTATTATTATTTTTCAATTACGATTTGAGAAATTATGGCTAATTACCATATAAAAAAATATTTTCGATATTTGGTGAGGTATTTTTAATAAATATATTAATTACATAATTTATATGTATATATTTATGAAGAATTAATGTAAATCAACTATGGTAAATTATGATATTAAATAATAACGAATATTCGTATTCGATTTATTTAATAAAAGAATCGAATACGAATCCTGATATTAGGATTTGTTTAATAAACGAATCGAATACGAATCCATCATATTTCAATTCGATTCATTTATGATTCGATACAAATTTAATTCGTTGATTCGTTTTGCCACCCTATTTTAAAGTTAAGCAGAACTACAACAACTCTAAATGAAAGTCCTTGATCTATATAAATTAGTAGCGAATTTTAGATTAGAATAATAATATTTTCAATTAAGAGAGAGAGAGAGAGAGGTGGGGGCAACTTCATAAAAAAGATTGGTGACCCAATGAGCTTTTCGTTTTATACTTTATTTTGAATGTGAAAAAAAAAGTGGAAGATATCAAGTCATCTTGAAAAAGTTGGGGGGGCTTATCAAATCTTGAATGATAAGACTAAAGAAATGTGTATGGTCGGCCAAAGCTGAAGAAGCTAAAAGGCGTGGGGTTGATCCATTTATTTTGTGTTATGTGTATGGACTCGTATGGGAGTCCATACACATACATATGTTATAAATTTTTTTTTAATCTGAAATCGACAACATGACTCTGGAATTACCCTAATACTTTAAAGAGGGTGGGAGGTTTTATTTTACACACAAAAAGAAAAAGTGTATGGTCGTTATAACTAGCTTTTATTGACATTTACACTTGCTACTATGTCACCAATAATTTTACCCAATTGTAGAAAAAATTGCATGGACATGGAGAGCCAATCTTGACTTTTTGCAAAGTTTTGTTAATAATAACAAAGATTAATAACTTGATTTCAAAGTTTGAAATCTTTATTAATTTTATATCTATTTATTCATATCTATAAAAAGTTTTAATTGAGACTCTAAATTGAAGTTGAACCTATGATAGCTCTGCCCCAACAATATATCACCAATAAGGTTGAATAAACTTTTCTTTAATGTAAAAAAAGATACTTGGAGTATCAACATTTATTGAAACCGACGTTAAATCTCGCAACCATTTAAAAAAGATAAATAACTCAATAAATTAAGGAAGAATTTTTAAAAAGACCAAAACCATTAAAACTCTATGCTGTGAGTTAGTGAGGTTGTGCTTTCCGGACCATATCTATGCAAACACCAAGTCACATCCCAAACTTACCACGAACAGTTACTGCTACACTGTAGGAGAAATATGTCAAGGTCAAAAAACTTACTGCAAGTTTGCTGACTCTTGGAAAAATCTAGAACTATTAGTTGTACCGCTATAACCACCATAACGAAGTCTGAACTTCCCATATCCATATGCACCTCATTCACGGATTCACTACTAAAAATGCTTAAAAGAGAGGAGGAGGACCAACATTTTAAATAATTGGAAATATAATGGTCCATATATTATGCTTTAGTAATACCATTTTAGTGTCAGTAAAGAGTTTCACTGACACTTGTTAATAGTATCAATGTTGCTCGAGGTAGAATATATTGACACTATAATAATAACATCAGGACGTTAGTGAATTTTGTAATAATATTAGTGTCAGTATATTACGTGACTGCAATATTAATACGTTATTGACACGAAAATATCAAGAACATACTGACAATATTTAGTGTTTGTAATTTATGTGACTACAGTATCAGCGCATTGTTGACACGAAAACATCAAGAACATACTGATAATGTTAAGTGTCAATAATTTATGTGATTATGGTATCAGTATATCACTAACACAGTAACATCATAAAATTATGAACAAATATTTATTACAACCCAAAAAACATCTTCCAACAACAGTAGCAAAAAGGAACTAACATCTTCTATCTTCCAGCCCAAAAAAAAAACAAAAATATTACATCTTGCATCTTCTAGCAACAACCACAGCTTACAAGTTTGCCAAGTTCTACTAAATCAAAGATTATAAAGCATTATTCTAGCACATTACATTATCGCAACAATAACAACCACATACACTTTATAAAATAATTCTCATTTTTGCTATTATTACTAACTTCCAATAATACTTATAGAACAGACACAATAGTGCTTAAATAGTTTCACGTGATTGCTCAAGGCCATCCTAAGTAATACAAAAAAACTAATTGTAATATAATATATAACATTTATGAAAATATTACATAGTTATAATTGGTGAAATTTGAGTGCTTGTCGAAGTTGTGAAGTTTCGTGCACCTCCCTTGATCTTTAATATAATAAATTAACAAGTTAGTTACTGAAATTGAAAATATAATAAACAAAAAGTGTTCATGATAACTTGCATTGTTCTTTAGAATGTCCACGTTTGAAACAAAGCCATGCATATATTAAATCAAGTAGTAGCCACATTCAAAGATTCCAGGTTGCTGTGGACTCTAAAGTGGAAAAAAAAAAAAAATTAAAATATGAATAAACTAATTAAAGTTTTTAGGTTACTTATTATATTTTTGTTTACCACCGGCCTTTGTAGTTGCAACATTCTATAAAGATTGGTATATTCGAACCTGCACAGTATTTATTTATTATTGTCTCATTATAGCATTTGATCATGAGGAGCTCTTCGTGACATATGATCATATTTGTTATTTGGCCACGTTGTGGAACATTGATTATTCACGGCTCCTATTTGAAGTGACCGATTATGTGGCCTAATGTGGCACATTGTTTATAGCTCCATTGTTGGGAGTCCGGTTATGCGGCTCCATACACTACAAGAAAACTGTGAAATAGAAACGAAAAAATTCCGTCGCTATTCTGTTGGTCGCAAAAAAATAGCGACGGAAATATTAATTTCGTCGCTAAAATTAACGATTCCGTCGCTAAATAGAGACGGGAAATTCCGTTTCAATAATTAGCGACATAAATTCCGTTTCTATTTAGAGACGGAATTTTCATCTCTAATTAGGTCGCTAATTCGCAACGGACTAAATCCGTTTTTATTTGGAGACGACATCCGTTTCTAATTTTCCATTTCTAATTTCCTAGGAAATTTCTTTTTTTAAAAAAAAAAAATTTTATTATTTTTAAATTTTTTTAAGAAATTAATTTTATTTTAAACAATATTATTAATATTAGTAAAATTATAAAATAAATATATTAATTAAATTATAAAATAAACACAACAAATAGTAAAATAAAAATTTTATTATATAAATGTTATAATGTTTAAAAACATACCATATAAAAAAAATACATATAAGTTAGTCCTCTTTATCTCAAAGTCACCCTTTAATATTGTTAATTTTCTTGATCTTCAAAGTCACCCTTCAGATGAATCTGTTAAAAAAAAAAAAAAAAATCAACAGAACTTCAGTTAGTTAATCTGGCATCATTAAGAACAATTAAACAAATTGATGGCGGTTCTGGGGCACATGGGTGATATGATGAATTAAACAAATTATAATTTAAGCACTTAGCAAGTGAAATTATAATTTAATGAAAACGGCATTGACTAGTCACAGAAAAATCTCACCATGTTCAGCTACAAATCTTCTTTCATGGGATTATATTCCAGTTTTCTTCCTGCATTTAGTTTTACAGTGTGGTTGAAATTTGGTTGCTATTAAGCACACCCTCTGAACCATCATGTGACTTACAATCTTCTTTCAAGTTAAACAGAGGCTGATGTTAAATTTTTATAACAATTTTTACTAGTAAAGTCAATAAGAAATTAAGGGATTTGGCTATGTGTACAAGCTAAATATGGAGGTCAACAAAGGGAAGCAAATAAACAAGCAAGTAGTACTTACAAAATCCAGACTGAAATCTGCTGGTTTCAGAAAAGAATAGATAACGAGCCAAAATACAAAATCAGTAAGCATCACAGCTCCAGCACTCATCTATTCATCATTACAACAGAAAACAAATGGAAAAGAACTCTTATCAGCATACATATAAAATATTGATATAAACCACTAAAAGCACGCTTCTTACAGCACAAGGGCAATATCAGCCAGTAATGTAAGCAGATTTATTTGCTAAATATTCAAAATCCAGACGGCACTGCATTTTTTTTTTTTGAAATATGAAATTCATTCACAAATAAAAACACCACAAAGGAAGTAAATACACGGCCATATCAACTTGAATACAATACTTAGAAAAAACCTAAGAATCAAGCCTAGCCCGTATGCATTGTGAATTTCCCATAATTTATTAGAACTCACATTCATACAAGGCATCTCCTCAAACAGAAGTTGTAAAAATACTTATGATACAGCAAGAAACGACAGCATTGATAATGTGACATGCCGCAACCACAACAGCATATTTGAAAATACTGGAAGGAGATTGAAGAGTTTCTTGGAAATTTTGGTAATGATAACAGTCTTTCCAGAAGAGGCCAAGCAAGGTTTGCCTGTCTAGCTACAATGAGCAGTTTGGCAAGGATCCATTCTCTTTTACTAGGAGCTATTTAAGCTTACAAGTTACAACTAAAGAAAGCAGTTACCTTATGAGAACGGGAAGAGTTTTCTGGATCTTTTGCAGCTGCATAAAGCACTGGTTGCAACATTCTCGCCTGCAGCAAGTATTCAAATAAGATAACACCACCCAATAAATTGAATTAACCCATAGCCATAAAAAAAATTGAAAGGTAATGACGATTGATGACGATTAATGTCAACTCTTGATACCTTTGCTCTGCGTGAAGATCAACACCAACGGCTGGAGGTGCTGAAACGGTTGAGCATATCATCGGGCCAAAGACTGCAACAAGCTTCAGAAGCATCTCTAGGGAGATGCTTGCATGCCTGCATTTTTGCAATGCAAGTAAACTATCTTAAGATCATTTTCCCATTTTTGGAAGTGTGGATTTTTAGTGCTAATGAGCATGCCCATTTTCTGTGAGGAGCATTAAGATAGCACAAAATTCCAGTTCTTACAAGTTATGACTTAGAACGGCTAGCATCGTAAGTTCGCTAACTGTTTAATTAATAATATTACCTTTCCATTTTGCTGTCCAGTAAGCCCACAAGCACAGGTAGCAAGCATGAAAATAAATCTAAGTTGAGAATCTCCATTTTCTCCATGAGAACACTAATCACATCTGCTTGTACCTGTAACAGGATTAACCTACTCTTAGCAAGTCTAATATGCAGTAAACCACCATTTTTTAATAATAAGAAAGAGAGTACAAGAAAACAATTAAAGCACTTCCAATGAATACCCACAGAATGATCTGGCAGCTTCCTCAAGGCACTGATGGCATCTTTCAAAACCCAATCTTTGAGGCATTATGTAGGTTTGGGTTTTGAAAGAAACGACAATAAAATGGACTTATTCAAACAGAAAAGACATCCAAAACTCACATGCATAGATGAATCAAAGTAATAACCAGAGAGTACCAACACGCTGACCATAAGAAATTCAGAAATTAGGTTGCTAAATGTAACGATTACAAGCTTACCACCGAGCAAACATGAAATCGGCCACTTGATAAGTAGACAATAGACCTGAATAACGACTCAGGGGAAAACAATTATACTCCTTGTATACCCATTTCTGTTAGGAAAGAAAACACAACGGAACCCATACAAGTAAATTAATAGTAATCTATTAAGACATGGAATCAGATTATGTAAAGAAATTACCTTGAATTGAAATTTGATGAAGCAGAGAGTTGAAAGGGAGTGCGAGTGAGAAGAGAATTAGGGATTTGAGAGAGAAGTATTTGGAGAGAGTGGGGGAAAAAGAAAGGGAATTTTTTTTTTTTCTTTTAAGTACATTTAGCGACGTAATTATGAATTTGTCTCTAAATATAGCGACGGATTAAAAATTTCATCTCTACATATAGCAACGGATTTAAAATTCTGTCTCTAACTATAGTGATAGATTTAAAATCGTCTCTATAGATAGCGACGGAATAAATATTTCGTTTCTAATTAGCGACAGAATTTTAATTCCGTTTCTAATCAGCGACGGAAAAATTTCGTTTCTAATTACCAATAGTTTTATAAATTAGAAATCAAAATTAAAATTAAAATATAAATTTAAAATTAGCGACGGAATAAATATTCCGTTTCTATTTAGAGACGGAATAGTTATTCTGTTTCTAATTAGCGACAGATTAGCGACGGAAAAATTCTGTTTCTAAATGATTAGCGACAGATTTTCGTTTCCGTCTCTAATTTAAAGATGAAATTTTTTTTCTCGCTAAATTCAGTCCCTAATTTCATTATCCGTTTCAATTATGTCTCTATTCCGTCGTTAAATTTTGAAACGGAATATTTCGTCGCTAAAACTGTAATTTCTTATAGTGATATGACATTTCACTCACACATTTTTATTTTAATAATTAATATTGTCGAGGATATATATTTTATTTATATTGATAAAATATATAAATTATAGTTATTTCTTAACTCGCATCATCAACATTGTTTTATTGGGCATACATATCTATATATCTTACTAACCATGAAGGATTTTCGTAAAACCAATTAAAGTGAATACATTAATCCCTACTAAGCATGTGGTTTCACTCATCCCTCAACTTAACATTTCATATTAGATCTTGGAGCTTCGAAACTTGCAGATGCATTTTTGATTTTGAAGCTTCGGAAAACGAGGAGCGGGTTTGATTCATCGAGAGTGTTCGGATCGTGTTGAGTAGCTTCCTTATCTTCTTTGGTGCTGAAGTATTCCTGGAGGTAATTGACTTGTATTTGAGATTATCGGACTGTGTAGTTGTTTAGGTGATGCATTGCATAGTTAGACCATTATTTGAATTTTAATTAATTATTTCACTACAGGTGTTCACATTTAAACTGTGGGAATGTTTTGAATATTTTCTATATAATTTTATATTTTCTTTTGTTTTAAAGTCCCCGGGACACGTTTTTATAATTTTTACATTTTGGTCCATGTGACTAAGTTATGCTTTGACTGATTTAGTGTAAATTTTGACCGTTTGACTGGTCTTGTTACAACTTTGCTTTGTTTATTTACCTAGTTGTCATTGACCCCGATTTTGGGTCGTGACAATATTTTTGGTATCAGAGCGTCGGGTTTACTTTCTTTGGAATGTGACATCTGTCAAGGAAATATTTTGGATTTTATTTTTGTGTTTTCAATATTTTGGTCCGTATGTATCATCTTAGGGATAATGACTGGTAATATAATACATAGTCAGTTGTAAAGATCCGCGAAGAGATTATGATAATACCACCTTGATACCGAGATAGGATTGTAATTTTATAGGACCAGAGCTTCAAAGTTTGGCCACTCTAGGCTGCCTAAAAGGTTACTATATTATTTACCGAGTAAGAGGTTGCTGCATAATTTTCGAAGTTCCATCTTTTGGAATAGAGGTTTTGACTTTTTTTCAATATCAAGTTTGGTTCGTTGGGTTCTCTATGTTATATTCTTTTGGTTGTTGATCCCGCAGGGGGATGTGTGGCGTTCTGGGAAGGGTTATGACCCTGATTGTGAACTCGTTAGGTCTTGAGAGTTGGTGAATTGATGCTTCTCTTACTCATGTGTTTTATGTTTTCAAATTAGCTACGTGTTCGGTTTATGTTTTCAGTTCAAGTCTCAGCTCATGTTTTTAGTTATGTTTTCATGTGATGCTTTCAGCTTACGATTACGTGCCACATGTTTATGAATTTCGTTTTCAATGGAATATATTCATGATTAGACATACTGGTTATGATTTTGTTTGGACGATGTTCATCCCACACTTATTCCAAAATATGTAATGAACACTATACGAGCTCGTATGCATAAGCCAGTACATGTCAGATTATGGTTACTGTGTCAGCTTTCTTTATGTTTTCAAAGTGCATGTTTTCATTTTCAGCTTCAGTTTCTGACCATGATTTCAAGACCATGTTTGCGTTTTTACTGTGTAGTTCATTTTTTACTCATATTACATTTTACAGTTTTTCTGTCATGTTTTCACGTTCTTAGCTTATTGACGTCTTTTATACGTCATGTTTACATATTCAAAACTTACGTTCTCATGTGTCATGTTTACATGTTTTCAAATGTCATCTCACGTGTGTCGTGATTTTAGTTTTTGGTTGACATTCTTCGTAATTTCATGTATATAATTTATGATTCCAACTTACGTGTCACATTTACACGATTTTATTTGACGTTGTTTTATGTCTTTCGCGATGCCTCATGGGGGCATTGATCACCCTTATAGGCTCATTCACATTCAAGTTCATGTTTACGTTTTCGCTACGTGGTTCGATTTCAGCTTATGTTATGTTTTACAATTTATAATCATATTTTCATGTTGACAGTTTACATGTATTTTTATGTTTTCAATTGGCATTATATAGTTTTTAGCCATGTGATGATTTCACTTGGCATTATGCATGTTGCGTAAGGTTTCAATTTGACGTTAGGTCGTTTTCAGTCAGATTTCACTTGACGTTGAAACGACTCATATCTTTTGAGGTTATGTTATGAAATTTTAGTCTTGTTGTAGCTTTGTGTATATGTTTTTCAGTTTCAGCTTCTTAGTTCATTTTACTTCTTGGGTCAGGAACTAGTGGTACCACGAATAAAGTCGTGAGGGTGTAGGGTTTGGACTTGAAATTCATCCATATTGTGAAATCCAAAGCGGGAAATATTTTGTTAGCGTGTCCAGTTGATGGGGCAGGTTGTGGGACCCCTAGGGTTAGATCGGTACCATGTGCAGTGGAAATGAGTCTAACCATAGTAATTGAGCATTGAGGTATTTTTAAATATTTTAATGGAATATTATATTTCTTTATGAGTGTATAGGGAAAATCAGAGATGAATCGGAGTACGAAAAAATAAAACGGGAGAAAAAATCAAGCCTTGCGCATGGTGCACGCACAGTGTGCATGCGCAAGCTTGCTTGCGCGTTGCGTTGCAACGCATCAGCCTCTAGGGGTGACCGGCGTAAACACACACGTATAACGCAAGCGCACGTATCGTTCAAGTAGTATAAAAATATCGATCCCACGAGGACTTAATTCCTATTATTGTTATTAATTATTGATACTATTTATTTACAAATATCTAATTAGATGGAGAAGAGAATGATTGTTTGATTGGTTGAAAGTGGTTTTACAAAATAAATAAATAAAAAGACAAAAGAAAATACTAAGGAAAATAACAAAAGACACAAAGATCTAGGGTTGTAAATCCTTCTAATATCATTTTAAAGATGAAGTGGTTATTTTATGTTTGTGTAATAAATCAGTTTACTAACCTGGAACACTAAATCATGTAAAAGCCTCTTCCGATGGTCAGACACAAATACCCAGTTTAACCCAATTGAACCATATGTCTATGTCAACCAAATTATCTGGATTCATTAAGTTTAAGTTCCAATTATGGCTACCCCCGCCCGACATGTATATTCATATCCTGTAAGGAAATCTATTAAAGAGTTATATATCCTCAAGGAAGATCGTGGGCTATTAAGTCTAAGGCTGAAACCTAAAATCCCTATGTCTAGTTCATTTTAGATTTACCATATCAATCTTATTGGTGATCGGACAACAAGAAGCATTAAGCTTAAGACTTAATAAGTAAACCTTAAATTACCCAAACTATAAAATAACCCCTTATAAACCGGTGATATTAGAATTCATCACAACCCCAGATAACTAACACATAACTAGGGCTAGTAACAACTTAAAAGTAAAAGACATAAAGTAAAAATACTGAAAAGTAAAAGACATAAAGTAAAACTGAAAAGTAAAATAAAATAAAATTCTAAGGTAAAAGGAATTACTTTTACTACTACTAATTTAGATATCTCCCATAAAATAATATATAAACTTGTGATTCTTTCTCCAACCAGCCATAAAGGCGGAACCAAAATTAAATTACCAACCGACCAATCTGGCGGTATCCTTTATTAGTCAGGTTTAAATCAGATTAAAATGAATTACCAACCGACCAATCTGGCGGTATCCTTTTTAAGTCAATATTTTAAATAGTGAATATTTTTTTTAAGGGAGATTAATCTAAATAGTAACAGTAAAAGAATTACCTTTCACCCTAGCTGGAGAAGTTACCTCCTCATGGTAAATAGTAAAAACTGTAAAAAGTAAAAAGTAAAAATTAAATTACTATTATCACAAAACGTAATTAAAATTATTTACAAAACTAAAAATTAAAAAACTAAAAAACTAAAAAAAAAAACTAAAAACTAAAGAATCTAGAGAGAGAAACTCTCTCTTTAGAAAGAATAGAAGAGAGAGAGTGGTACATTCAATTCTGAAATCTCGAGCTCAATTTATAGGCGCGGATAAGCTTCCAGCGTCGCGACGCCAAGGCCTCTGGCGTCGCTACGCCAGCTTCTGTCGACGTGGCACGCTCTGGTTCGTCTGTTTGAAGATTCTGGATAAGTTGATAAGGTGACACGTGGCGCGGTGGTTGGGCTTCAATTATTGTGACACGTGGTGGCTTCTGTTCTGATGGTCGCTGAGATTCTTATCCGCCACGTGTCAGATAAGGATTAGATACTCAATATTGATGCTGACGTGGCGATGACGTGGCGGTGATGTGGCGACACGTGGGAAAGAGACTGTCGGCACTGTAGAATTGCGACACGTGTCACTTCCTGATTGGCTGATGATGATGTGGCAGTGAGGTGGCAATGTTGACTTGTTGACTTGCTGACGTGGCTGATGACATGGAATGACACGTGGAACACGTGGCGATGATGACTGTCGGCACCGTAGGATGCTGACACGTGGCACGGCGCATGTTAGCAGACCGGCTGTGATGGTGACACGTGGCACGATGCATTTTAGCAAAGTCAAACTTTTCTCATATTCTGATTTGTGGACCCGGCGCATGTTAGCACTGTTCGGCGCATTTTAGACGTCGCGACGCGCAAGTCTTCAGCGTCGTGACGCGCTAAAGACCAAAATATCATTGTTGACGTATTTTTGTCCGTTTTTGCCCCAAGTTGCCTCCAATGCTTTCCAAACTTTATTTATCTGCAAAATAACACAAAATACATCAAAACGTTCACAAAAGTCGAGAAAACTATACGAAATATTAGGTCAAATGAGTGGGAAATAGTGATAGATTTACACTCATCACACCCCCAAACCTAACATTTTGCTAGTCCTCGAGCAAAACATAGAGTAAAATAACATAAATAAATTAACTAAGCCACTTTCGTAGGGATCACGGTTGCATTTAGCGTATGCAACAAGCCTTTAAACCCCTAGGTATCCCTAGTGGACGAGTTGTAGTCTCGTGAGGGTTTACAGCAATGATACCCACAAACATTTTACAAAAGTAAAAAGGTAGTGAAACTAATGCACACAAAAGCAAAAAGACAAGAGAAAATAGAATAAAAGTTGTCCTCAGAGATGGTTAGTAACAAAGTTAGAGGAACCTTCAAAATGCATATCTCTACTAAAATCCTTTTATTTGAACAACATACCTAAGTCAGACTCAAAGTGTGTGTGTGAATAGTCCAGTAAATAGCTTCGATTCTAAGTTATCAACTTAGTGATTTTGTCTCAATTCTCAATAGTTAATGGGTCAAACCAATCTGAGTATCTAAAATAGTTATGTCTATCATAATTAACTCAGGTGAGGTATGTAATTTTTCTGATTTTCTGATTTATTTATTTATTTATTTATTTATATACAATATCTTCCGTCTATGTAGCGAGTGTTGGGTCGGTGGCTCCCAAACCAGTTGGTTTTAGGGCACCAGGTGTTAAGACACCCCTACGGACTTAATTACCTAGACTTCAGATATAAATATATATATATATATATATATATATATATATATATTTTTTTTTTTTTTTTTGCAGCATCTCCGATCCATGTAACGAGCTTTGGGCCAGTGACTCCCAAACCAATTGGTTTTAGGGCTCTAGGTGTTAAAACACCCTTACAGACTTAATAACCCGGATCTTAGATACTTTATCAGAATTTATTTATTTATTTTTTTTTTTACATTCCCCACATAATAATAATTGTTGTAGACAAAAACGGATGCTCAGAAAAACGGTCATTCATTAACCACCGATTATTTTAACTAGTCACTTTGTTAACTCCTTATTATCTAACTACTTATTAAACTATTTTAATAGTGCATGCGAGTCTGATCTAGATAAGAAATTCAAATTAGGGATATAAGCATAATTAACATTTATCTTTTCCTAAAACTTTTTAACTAAACAAACAATCAAATCATCGGACTTTTTATGGATTTTAAAATTTTTGATTTTTGATTTTTTTTTATTTTGAAAACACACAAATAAACGAAATTCGGAAATAAAATTACTAAAATTAAACGGAAATCATGCAAAAACGAAAAACTTTTAACGGAATTTTGTTGCATAAATGAAAAATTTTAACGGAAAGTTTTAACACAAAAGTTTTGCACCCCAAACCTAAATTAAGCATTGTCCCCAATGCGTTCAAAACATAAACAAAAGGTAGGAACAATGGTACCGAGTTTATGCATCAGTCTCCTCCTCATTGCTCTCGTCAGATGGTGGGTCAGGGAACTCTGGAACAGTAATGTGCAAATCATTTGCCATTTGTTGTAGTGCATGGCCGATTGCTCTGTTATATTGAAGCATATAATCCACACGAGATCCCAAACGACGAACTTCATGAGAAATAGTACGAGGCCTTGATGATCTTGGTGGTGGCTGAGGTGGTTGTTGTTGCTGCTGTGCGGAAGAAGATGCTCCAGCTTGAGCTTGTCTCTCTGTACGTAACTGCTGGATCAGTCTGGTAGTCAGAGTTGTCATGGGCTGCATAGGTTCTTCTTGCGGGTCAACTGGAACCATACCCAATGTGCATAAAGAAGTGATCAAATAGGGGTAGTACAGTCCAGCTAACGCTTGGGTAGCAACCCAAGCAATATGTCGAGAAATCAGAATTCCTACATCAATCGACAACCCTCTCATCAAGCAGTACAATAAAGTCATCCTCTCCCGGGTGACAAAAGTAATATGGGTCCCTGGTATAAGAGATCTCGTAATGAAATGAAACCAAACCCTCGCATCTGGTTTAAGAAATCTGGAACTCATCTTCATATACTCCCCACTGCTGCTCATCTCCCATGTAGCATTGGGGATACACAACTCGTCAGTCAGCTGCGAGATCTCAATCCCACTCCTCAACTCTGTATACTCATCTACTTCTATCTCAGGGATCCCATAGAACTTGTTGATTGTCACCGAATCAAGAGCAATCTACCTCCCTCTCACCATAACCTGATAAGCGACATGCTGAGCAGCATTCGCGTAAAACTCTCTGACAACTGTGATGCACGCCAGTTTGGGTTGGGTACATAGTTTCTCCCAGTGTCGGTCGGATATCACTCTATCAATCTCAGGAAACATCCCAGAGGTTATCTGAAATCCTCTCTCAATAATCCTGACCTTCTTAGTCAATCCCTGCTCATAGCGCTGCTCGCAAGCCGCTGAGACAAACTTATACCTATCAAAATCAGGTTGTGCAGATGTCGAACCCCTCGATCTCTTTGGCATTTTTCCGAAATTTCGGCAGAACCTCCTCTGTTTTTCCAACAATCCTCAATCCTAAACTACTCAATTACCACAACTAAACTCCAAATATCAAACTCACTCTCTTCGCCCCCAATTACTACGAATCAAATTTAACCATCAACAACACTTCACTATCTCAATCTACTCCTCACAACACCAAATCACAAAACAGAATTATCAATCCACAAAATACCAAATTAAATTCAAATTTATACCATTCAATTGATTTGGCAGTGTGAATTCTCGGATTCAGTCTCGGTTGTATGGCTCGGCAGTGATGGTTTGGATCTGTTTTGGTGATGTCTCGGTTTCGGTCTTGGGTGTTGGCTTCTCGGCAGTGGGTTGGCTCGGCAGTGGGTTAAATCAGCGGTGGTCAGTGGCTTACGGCAGATGTGGTTCGGTAAGGGTGACTCACGGTGGTGTTGATGCGGTTGTGGGTTGATTCGGTCTCAGCAGTGTGGATCTCGGTTTAATGGTGGCTGGTGGGTCTCGGCTCTGTTGGTTCTCGGTGATGAGGCTCACGGAAAAGGGTGGAGATGGTTTCGGTTGCAGTGCTGGTGAGACACAGCAGTGGCTCGGCGGATTGGCTTGTGGTGGTCGAGGGTGGTGGACGGTTTGGCTTGGCGATTGGGTGGTTCGACCAGTGATTTGAGTTGTCTCGGCCTTGGTAGTTCGGTGATGGCCCTTGGTTTTGGCGATTTGGGTTAGGTGGGTTGCGGTTGTGTGGCTCGGCTTGAGGTAGTTCTTAGTCGGCTTCTGGTTTCTGATTCTCGGTCTTTGGAGGTTCGGTTTGGTCGTGGGTCTTGGTGTTCTCTGCTCGGCAATCTCTTGGTTCTGGTCGGCTGTTCGTGGTGCGTCTTGGTGGTGTTTGAGGAAGAAGAAGGAAAAAAAATGAGATCTGCGGCGCCTCTGCCTATGTTCTGTCTTCGAGTCAGCGTCGCGACACTCAGTTCTTCTAGGGTTAGAGTTCTGAAATCTGCTTTTGATGTCTGAATGCCGTGGGCGTTGCGACGCAGGATGACTTTTTTTTTTGTTGGCAAAACCATGTCTTGTGACGGATAAATCCTCTGGGACGCGTCTCGAGAGCTGACTCCTTACTCGGCCGTCTCTTCTGGATTGACTTTGTATCTTTCTGATTTTGTCAAATTTTTATTTTGTAAAAATCCCGCTTGCACTGGCTTGCTTTGTCCTAAATAATTCCGTTTTTATTTTTCCTGCAAAACTAACACACAAAATTTAAAAGTTCACACAAAATATGAAAGAAAAAAAAAAACAAATTGCATGGGTTACCTCCCTGCTAGCGCTAAATTTTTTGTCTTCAGCCAGACGTTACTGAAATCCATCTGTTAAGGAGGTTTCAATGTCGTTTTGGATGTCCGATTAAAGACAATCCCGTGAGCGTTGCTTTTGAAGGGTCTCTTCCAATGGTAAAGTGGCAAAAAGAGTTTTATCTCATTCAGTGCTCGTGCTACCTTTTTGCTTTTTGTTGCTGCAGTGATTCCTGAAAAGAAAGAAAGAAAATCAGGAGGTCTCGTATGGTGCTTGACTTGGAATGAAAGTTCCATTCTGTCAAGCTTCTGGTTGATATCTTTGATTTGTACTCCCCAAAACAGCGATGTTTCTCCTGAATGCTCTGGATCTTTATTAAGGTCAGACATTTGCTCCTCCATTTGCTCTGTTTCTTGCTCCACCTTCTGTTCACAGATGTATTTTAAAATTTCCATATTCAGCTCTTTATCTGTCATCTGTGAAATACATGTTTCAAAATTGTCAACATGAGGATGAAAAGAAATGTCAGATTTTAAGTCTTCATCCTCTAATATGACTGGAATGGATGGTTCAGATAGATCTTCTTCAAACATCATGGTAAAGCATGCTCCAAGATCTTCATTTTGAGGATTGAAAGTTTGATCCTCCGTTGTTGGAGCAGTTGGTACAAAAAGATCAGCTTCATCTTCGTCAGAATCTGAATAATAAAAGTCAAATTGAGACTTTGCTGGTTCGGGCTCCTGAACTGATACCTCTGGTTGTTGATACTGCTCAGCCTCCTCCTCTGTTAAGGTGTCATTGTGAAATGATTGGTATTTGAAGGCTTCATCAGTGTCATCTGAAACTGGTTCTTGAGGTATGTAGTTCTGGTTTTCTGTGAATTGTCTCATTTGATCTGTCATCCTCTGAATGAATTCTGATTGTTTCTGAATTTGTGTATCTAATTGAGCTTCCCGTTCTTCGAGCCAATGTATGAGCGTGTGAATCAACTGATCTTCCTCGGATGGTTTTGTTTGTTGATGAAGATCGAAGGTAGATGGTGGATGAGATGGAAAATATGACGGTTCTTCGTACCTTGAATGATTCTGATAATTCTGCCACTCTGAAAGGTAAATACATTGATCGCTCGGGTGGTTACCATCACAAATTACACATCTCCCCATTTCTTTCTGATGAGAAAATGTAGCATTGCTTGGTTCTGGCATCCAGTGATAATTGTTGGGCTGGACAACAGGCCTCAGAAAACCGGACTGTTGCTCCCAGATTTGGGGTGTATATTCTAGTAAAGCTCTTGATCTTTCAATCTCCCAATAATGTTCCATTTCTTAATCACCTGAAAATACAATAAAGAAATAAAAATTACAGATAAAGAAAATTAGATACAAGTAAATTAGATAGCTTCAAAATTAATAACTCAAGAAATATAAGTCCCCGGTAACGGCGCCAAAAACTTGACCGGCGTAAACACACACGTATAACGCAAGCGCACGTATCGTTCAAGTAGTATAAAAATATCGATCCCACGAGGACTTAATTCCTATTATTGTTATTAATTATTGATACTATTTATTTACAAATATCTAATTAGATGGAGAAGAGAATGATTGTTTGATTGGTTGAAAGTGGTTTTACAAAATAAATAAATAAAAAGACAAAAGAAAATACTAAGGAAAATAACAAAAGACACAAAGATCTAGGGTTGTAAATCCTTCTAATATCATTTTAAAGATGAAGTGGTTATTTTATGTTTGTGTAATAAATCAGTTTACTAACCTGGAACACTAAATCATGTAAAAGCCTCTTCCGATGGTCAGACACAAATACCCAGTTTAACCCAATTGAACCATATGTCTATGTCAACCAAATTATCTGGATTCATTAAGTTTAAGTTCCAATTATGGCTACCCCCGCCCGACAGGTATATTCCTATCATGTAAGGAAATCTATTAAAGGGTTATCTATCCTCAAGGAAGATCGTGGGCTATTAAGTCTAAGGCTGAAACCTAAAATCCCTATGTCTAGTTCATTTTAGATTTACCATATCAATCTTATTGGTGATCGGACAACAAGAAGCATTAAGCTTAAGACTTAATAAGTAAACCTGTAAATTACCCAAACTATAAAATAACCCCTTATAAACCGGTGATATTAGAATTCATCACAACCCCAGATAACTAACACATAACTAGGGCTAGTAACAACTTAAAAGTAAAAGACATAAAGTAAAAATACTGAAAAGTAAAAGACATAAAGTAAAACTGAAAAGTAAAATAAAATAAAATGCTAAGGTAAAAGGAATTACTTTTACTACTACTAATTTAGATATCTCCCATAAAATAATATATAAACTTGTGATTCTTTCTCCAACCAGCCATAAAGGCGGAACCAAAATTAAATTACCAACCGACCAATCTGGCGGTATCCTTTATTAGTCAGGTTTAAATCAGATTAAAATGAATTACCAACCGACCAATCTGGCGGTATCCTTTTTAAGTCAATATTTTAAATAGTGAATATATTATTTTTAAGGGAGATTAATCTAAATAGTAACAGTAAAAGAATTACCTTTCACCCTAGCTGGAGAAGTTACCTCCTCATGGTAAATAGTAAAAACTGTAAAAAGTAAAAAGTAAAAATTAAATTACTATTATCACAAAACGTAATTAAAATTATTTACAAAACTAAAAATTAAAAAACTAAAAAAAAAAACTAAAAACTAAAGAATCTAGAGAGAGAAACTCTCTCTTTAGAAAGAATAGAAGAGAGAGAGTGGTACATTCAATTCTGAAATCTCGAGCTCAATTTATAGGCGCGGATAAGCTTCCAGCGTCGCGACGCCAAGGCCTCTGGCGTCGCTACGCCAGCTTCTGTCGACGTGGCACGCTCTGGTTCGTCTGTTTGAAGATTCTGGATAAGCTGATAAGGTGACACGTGGCGCGGTGGTTGGGCTTCAATTATTGTGACACGTGGTGGCTTCTGATTGGTCGCTGAGATTCTTATCCGCCACGTGTCAGATAAGGATTAGATACTCAATTATTGATGCTGACGTGGCGATGACGTGGCGGTGATGTGGCGACACGTGGGAAAGAGACTGTCGGCACTGTAGAATTGCGACACGTGTCACTTCCTGATTGGCTGATGATGATGTGGCAGTGAGGTGGCAATGTTGACTTGTTGACTTGCTGACGTGGCTGATGACATGGAATGACACGTGAACACGTGGCGATGATGACTGTCGGCACCGTAGGATGCTGACACGTGGCACGGCGCATGTTAGCAGACCGGCTGTGATGGTGACACGTGGCACGATGCATTTTAGCAAAGTCAAACTTTTCTCATATTCTGATTTGTGGACCAGGCGCATGTTAGCACTGTTCGGCCCATTTTAGACGTCGCGACGCGCAAGTCTTCAGCATCGCGACGCGCTAAAGACCAAAATATCCCTGTTGACGCATTTTTGTCCGTTTTTGCCCCAAATTGCCTCCAATGCTTTCCAAACTTTATTTATCTGCAAAATAACACAAAATACATCAAAACGTTCACAAAACTCGAGAAACTATACGAAATATTAGGTCAAATGAGTGAGAAATAGTGATAGATTTACCACTCATCAAGGGGTGGGCGCTGTTCGATTTGGTTCGTTAAAAACGAACAAATCATATTTTACGGTCCGATTTTTTTACCTCTCAAACCAAACCATTAAATAATGGTTTGATTCGGATTGAAAATTTTTTAAACCAGCGGTTTACGGATTGGTTCGATTCGGTTTACGGATTATTCTACTTTAAAAAAAATTCATCCATTTAAGTGAAGACAAAAAAAAACTAATTTAGCGAACAAATAATATGAAGTACTACGGTGTAAGCTGTGACTCAGAGAACACATGCACTCAATAGAGGATTGAAAAATGAGGCACAATTAATTCTTGTATTTTTTAAAAATTACCTCGAATAATGATGCTACCATCATTCTAATTAAGAGACAAATCCAACAGCTTACTTTCAAGAATAAACCATAAAACAAAAAATTTAAGAATAAAATTATTAACAAATAAATTTAAGAATAAAAGTATTAACAAAAAAATTAAGAATAAAAGTATTAACATACTAATAAAAAGAAAACATTTAGTAAAATTAAAAGAAAAATACAAATCTTTTTATAAAAATATATAATTTTTTTAATTATAATGGTTCAGTTCGGTTTAACAGGTGCGGTTCGGTTTAGCATCTGAACCGAACCGTAAACCGTTTGGGGTGGGCCAATCCGAACCGCAAACCGAACCGTTAGAAAAAAATCGTAAATTTGGTCCGGTTTGGTTCGGTTTGCAGTTTGATTCAGTTCGGTCGGTTTTTTTGCCCACCCCTATCAGCCTCTGTGTAGTTGTGTTCATTTTAAAAAAAAAAATCCTTATACACTTTCAAAAACTCTTTAAATCACCCAAAATAATTTTAATTTCAAAACCAACTTCAACACATGTTTTACAACAAATATATATATATATATATATATTATAAATACATATATGCATTTTTTGAATAAAAACACAAACCAAAATAGAATTCCACAATCAAATGACTCATGAACAACTATAGGTCACTCAAATGTGGTCAATTGATTCTAAAATGGTAGCCATAACTCCAAACTATCATCTAGAGTTCCAAACTCTAATTTTATGTTTATGTCTACATAAATATTTTGACGCAATCACAAGCATATTGTGTTTATGCTTCCAAAGTATCCATACCAAATTCATTAGCCTAATTTCAACTTCAAGCTATGTTATTATGTATCCAATACATAATACATCACTATATGCTTCATTAATGATAACAACTCACTAATGAAAATATAGCTTTAGAGAAGATCAAACTTACCTATCAAGCTTGATTCCAAGATCCAAACTTCTTTTCCTTGTTGAAAAATATAGAGAACTTTTAAAGTTTCTCTAAATACTTCTTTTACTTAGGCTAATATCTCTAATACTTACCTGTTTTAGATTTCTCAAGCTTAATTAAAAACTTGCTTAAGCATGCCTTTTATAGTGAAGCTTATGTAATTTTTAATTAATAAAAATTCTAATTAACTTTTAGGTGGGCTTAATCAAATTTGTCCAAATATGTATAATTAGGTGTGACTAATCACATTTGTCTATCACTTTGATTTAATCCAATTAAATCTAGACAAAATTTAACCAATGATTAATTCATTGTCTACCACTTTGATTTAATCCAATTAAATCAAGCCAAGTACACAAATTATTACATATTTTATAATTATCAAAATATCCTCCAATGGTAGAAATATTTATGAAATTATAACAAATCCCTTGTGTGATTTTGGATTAATCTTATTAATACAATTGGATCAAAGTAAATAATTAATATTTTGATAATTATAATATCAAATATTATTTATTAGTAAACATCAATGGCTACACAAGTGCTCAACGAGTACACTTCATATCGTGAGACTCTCTAAGTCCAGACACGTTCGTCATATAAGCCTAGCTTATATGTACGCAATTCGGCCACCTCCAAATTCGCGAAGAACACGAATGACCTTTCTAAACTATACAAGTCGAGGTCATCACATATGTTTAACAATTCATTTGTCGTAGGTTATCCGAGTTGTGCTTAAGAAATATAGATTACACAATCAAGTTTTCGAGGCGCACATCTCATATTGTCAACATGTCCACGATTATTTACAACTAATCAGAACACCATTTCTGATATATGGGATCAACTTTAGGTTATCGGCTTTGGCCAAATCTTATGAATCATGACTTATCATCTAGATACCTTAACCCCTTATAGTACACATACGGGCTGACATATCATATCTTGATACATACTTGATTAATGAGTGCATCGGTCCACACCCAACGAACATCTAGCGGTCAGACCATGGAAGGTTTCTGACATATATGACATCAAAGTGTGGAGGATTATATACCAAATCGATGTTATCATATAGTCAAATGATCATATATGCTACTCGACTCGATGAGATTCTTATTGACGGTGGTGTGTACTTCCAACTATTAGGTTAAAGGATCACTTATGAGTCATTCAATATTCGCTTCAACGAAAACCCACATGTCTATATGAACGTCCCTTGCTCATGGTACATCAGGTTAAACCATTGGAACTCCAATTCCAATATATGACATGTACTTGTCTACTCGGTTATAGGTAGGGGTGGCAAAACGAATCAACGAATCGAATTTGTATCGAATCTTAAACGAATCTAATCAAAATGTGATGGATTTGTATTCGATTCGTTTCCTAATATCATGATTCGTATTCGATTTGTTTATTAAACGAATCGAATATGAATATTTGTTTATTCATTTAGTCAATGATATTATTTAATAAAATAATTTACCACACTTGATTTACATTAATTCTCCATAAATATATACATATGAAATATGTAATTAATATATTTACTAAAAATACCTCACCAAATATGGAAAATATTACTTTTTCTATTATAATTAGCTATAATTTCTCGAATCTTAATTGAAAATTAACAAGAACTAGTAAATAAAAATAATAAAACGTATCCTCAACGAATAAAAGAATCAATGAGCTTAAATTCATATTTGATTCGTTTAATAAACGAATCGAATCGAATCGAATTGACCCATTTATTAAATGAATCTATTTTTTCAAACCCGTATTCGCTTTAAAGCGAATCGAATTGAACGAATAAATGAATCTTGACCCAAATTGCCACCCCTAGTTATAGGAATTCGACTGTATTCCTAAACCAACGACTGTGAATATTTACTTTAAGAATAGTTTATAATAGTAATACAATCCCATTGTCGGACCACCTAGTGTCCAGTATTACTACATAACTATTATCAGGTCGATGTCATTCTCAACATATTTATACATCTAATTAATATGCATTATGACATTACCAATATCAAGATTTGAAATAAAACCGTAATTATTTTATTAATAAATAATAAAATATAATGTACAATATATTATTCGAATTGACGCTTCAAGTACCAACTCGAACACCAGTTGTGTGACATGGCATTGTATGTCATCATGCTTTCGAACTTATTGATGAAATGCTTGAGACACTCTCATCTTTTTGACCTCCGTACATGATTTTGTACCTCGATCCAATTTATATTTTGAATTTCGAGATGAAATTATATTAAGGAGGGAATGATGTAATAACCCTAAATTTTTGGTAAGGCTATTATTGTCTTTTCACTTAAAAATCTTTGGTCAAATTTTAAATTTTTGCTTTATTGGTTAATTAATAAATTTTCATAAGTTTGTTGTAATTTTTGGTTGACCAAAATCTGATGGTTTGACTGATATTTTCCAACCTTTTATATAAATCTTCATTCTTTCTTCTCCCTCTAAAAAACATGAAGGCCATTTTTTATTTTTCTTTTGCCTTCTCCAAACGTGCGTGAGAGAGAGAGAATAAATTCGGTCAGTGAATGCAGTTTTCTAGTGAAGAGAGCTAGGAGATTCTTGGCGTTTTGGGCAATCCACAGCGAACCGAGGATCAGAAAAACCCGTGACCACCACTAAATGACTCAGGAGGTCGACGCAAGCATGCTGGTGGCAGCGGTGATGAGGCTCACTGGCACATAGGCTCCACGCACCAACATATGTGGCGACGTATGAAGCCCACGCGCCACCATGAGTTGGACAGTTTGCGGTCTTCGCCATCCGCAACGCGTTGGTTTGACCATTTCGTACAATAATGGACCCAAACTTTCACTTTGTATATTTGTCGTGCTTTTACGCGTTTAATTTATCGATTTTAGATTATTCGTTTGTATTGAGATTTGAGATTTGAGTTTTAAATTATTGTTTTTGAATTGTGGTTTGGTTGTGGAGTGTGGCCGTTGTAGGCCTCAGATGTGCATTTGTGGTATTGTGTTGTAAATAGGGAGTTCAATATTTAAACAGAACCAAGTTGATTTTCCGTTAGATTAATGCAGGGGACTTAATTGGTGCGTTTTATATCTCAGGTTTTGAGATATCGCTTTTTGGGTGTCCATTGGGTGGTCACCAGTCAGCGGGACCCGCATGCCTCGTAGAGCATGCCGGTTGGGCTCGAATGGATTTTTATCACTGTTAGACCAATGGAATTGGCTGAATGCATTGAGCCTAATTGTGATTTCGATTTCACGCTTCGAGCGTGGGGTTGAGGTAGGGATTCAATATTCATCTTTATTGTGGTTTTAATTAATTAATATATATATATATATATATATATATATATATATATATATATTTCATTATTTTATGCATATGAAAATAATGAGAAAAATATTTTAATATTAGTCATATTTTATGCAAATATGACATGACGCGTTGGACGGCACAACACGACCATTATGAGCTTTATTGTTTTTTATACATATATGTATGGTAGTATAAATGTAAATTGGATCGGACTTGGATCGGTAAAAATATTAAAATTGGATATATTAAAAAGTGGTATATGTGGAGCTCAGTTGTGGCATAAATCTTGGATATTATATTGCCTAGTTGCAACATTTGCTTGTGTGGAGCCCTGTTTTGGCCCACCTTATTGACCCCGGTTGTCCCGTTGCGGCAACTGTTACGTGGCCCCTGAGTGGTGCTATTTGGACGGTGATGACACATCTTTGGGTGAGAGTCCCGAACCCGCGTAAGGTTTATTCATTATAGCCTCATTGTAGCATTTGATCATGAGAAGCCCTTTGTGGTATATGATCATGTTTATTATGTGGCTCCATTATGGAACATTGATTATTCACGGCTCCTGTTTGAGGTGACCGGTTATGTGGCTCCATGTGGCACATTGTTTGTTTACAGTTCCAGTGTTGGGAGTCTGGTTACGCGGCCTCGTAAGACAATTCACTCACGTTTTTATTTAAATGATTAATGTTGTTGAGGATGTATATATTATTTATATTGATAAAATGTATAAATTATAGTTATTTTTTAACTTTAACCATGTAGGATTTTCATAAAACCAATTAAAGTGAGTACATTAATCCCTACTGAGCACGTCGTTTCGCTCACCCCTCAACTTAACATTTCAGATTAGATCTTGGAGCTTCAGAGTTTGCGGGTATGTTTTTGGTTTTGGAATTTCGGAGAGCGAAGAGCGAGTTTGATTTCTTGAGAGTGTTCGAGTCGTGTTGAGTAGTTTTTTTCTCTTCTTCGGTGCTGGAGTATTCCTGGAGGTAATTGGCTTGTATTTGAGATTATTAGACTGTGTAGTTGTTTAGGTGATGCATTGTATAGTCAGGCCATTATTTGAATTTTAATCAATTATTTCACGACAGGTGTTCACATTTAAAATGTGGGAACGTTTTGGATATTTTCCATATGATTTTATATTTTATTTTATTTTAAAATCTCCGAGGTACGTTTTTGGAATTTTTATATTTTGGTCCTGTGACTAAGTCATGCTTTGACTTTTTGATCAATTTAGTGTGACTTTTGACCGCTTGAGTATTTTTTTACATTTTTGATTTATTTATTTACCCAGTTATCATTGGCCCCGATTTTGGATTGTGACAGAAAATAATTGGCTCATTGGTTCTCTCATCAATTATAGAATATTATATCCTATAGGGCGTCATAAGTGTCACTGACGAAGTTTTAGTGAAGCATATTTTTGGCATATTGCAGCAAATTGAAACGGCAGTGCAAATTATATTATTTGAGTGTAATAATACCATATTTTCCGGTATATATATCTTCTTAAAATTACATAATAGTTGGCGAATCTATGTAATAATTTCGATACTGAAGAATTTTTAGAACAATCCAGCTTGTGTTCACAATGAGATCAAATTGAGGGTTTGATTTTGTTACCAAAAATAGTGTTACAATTATATAATTTCGGAAAACTTTGAGCATGGAACCACCCATTAGTCACGGTAAGTGAAACATTAGAAGATTTTGTCCAATTTATTTGGAGGCAAATTTGATCCTTGTGTATTAGAGTTAACAATCGAACTGAAGAAGTCAAGATTTTCCAACTCCGATCTTATCTTAAGAAAAATTGTCAAGAATATCATATCAATCTTTGAATTGATTTTTAAATCAAGATGACTGTTTGTCTTGAATCTCGAATCAAATATTTGGAGCTTCCGAATCCTAACCTGATCAAAATATTTATTCGGAATAAAAATCATATTGAATCCCTACTAGATTCGAAATTTTCTGCCATTCTTAGTGTGTATAAAATTTACAATTTGTTTTTGACGAATTGGAAGTTTAATATCTTATTGTTGATGCATGCTATTGATAAAAAAAACTTCGAGTAGTTGATCCCCAGGATTTATCATTTGGAAAAGATTTTATACGGTATTTGAAATTGGTGTTTTATATGCTTTATCCAATTATAATTATCCATTTATATCATATAGTGTGGTGTTAATGGATCGATTTTTGCATTAAACACAATGGTGCATGAATGTAATATCAACTTATATTGTATTATTATTATTATTATTCATGTAGGATCTTCATCTTTTAGTATATGTCCGAACTTCATCTCATAATATTGTTGAAATAACAAAATACATGCATGTACAAGTTAAGACGCTGCCTAAGGGGAGCTTTAATAGTTATAGAGAACGTTTAAGTATTTTAAGTTATATTTTTTTATATATTAGATAAAATTTTCAATATTTGACCAATCAATCTACTATTTGATTAATTAAAAGGCGACGTTTGAACGAGATTGATACCTGGAATGAGGTAAACTGCGTATCTTAAGTGGTGTTGCTCTCTTGAAAATTTAATTTAATGTGTGATGATGGGAATGGAAACATAGTATTAGAAACTTTGAGTGGGTATTGAAATAATCATATTGGAAGGGGCTGGAGGTTTGTATACTAAAGAAGGGAAAATGAGCCCAACATAAAAATAATTTCGAAATTGTTTAAAAATTAAATAAAATCCCTTAATTATTATAACATCTCTTTTTTAAATGTTAACTTTATTTATCATTTTATTATTTTATCTCTTATGAAATGTTTCAAGTAAAATGATGTGAAATTACATCTTTTAAAATTTCATTTAATTCAAATATTTTAACTTTTTTCCATTATTAATCATTAAGGATATTTAATTAATCTTTCTTGATTCATATTTCTTAAGCATTTAAATTTTCCATAAGAGGCAAAATAATAAAATGATAAATAAAATTAATATTTAAGAAAGTTATTATAAAAATGGGGGTTTTGTTTTGATTTTAAACATAAAAAAAAAATATTTCGATTAGTTTTATCGAATATTTGAGAGATTATGTTCATTTTCCCGGTAAAGAAAAACTAATATTAAAATCTAGTGCTGATTACAAAATCGTCTTCAATTAATAAAACACCTGGAAAAAAAACTTCAATTGACTCAAATAAATTTGTATCCTTTAAACCCTAATAATGTGAAAATACTTGCAGACTTGCATTATAAGTTCTTAATTTAGTTACAAACATTTATAAGTGAATCTTTTACCTAGGTTGTTGATTAGGGATCAAATATTTGTAATAAATTCTCTTAATATATAGATAAATTTAGGAGAGGTATGTCTCTTGGAAGTGCCTTATGGAAAATATACAAAGGTGAATGTACATATCCTCTAAATTAAAATGATGCATCTCTCGGCCTTTAAATGTATTAGGAAAGGGTATAACCCTCCAACCCTTAGGAGGGTTACACCCTAAACCAAATGGTGCATTCAAAGACACCCTTCCATGCCTATAAATTAAGATTCCTTGAGATCATTTAAAGCATCCATAAAATCATACATGTCCTCCATTATCTAGAGAGTCATTTAGAAAAAGAGAGAGTTTCCTCCATCTTCATTGTTCAAGTTCTTGTGAAATGAATGTCTCTTCTACAAGAAGCATCCAAGTAATTTTGGGAGAACGTTAGCTACAAAACCATCCGTAGAGCACCGAGATCGGGGCTAATAAGTTCTTAAGGACAGAGACAACTCGACTTGGATTACAGTTTTAAGGTTTTTCTAAGTTTCACGGTTTATGTTCTATTTTGACATATTAGTGTATAATTAATTGAATGTAGCGTGTTAATATGATTTAATAACACATATTACCAAACAATCTTAAGAACTTATTATTTTTAAAGTGTTGTTAAATCGAATTTTACATGTTTAAATAGTCTTGTGCTTGGAAAATGTGTTCTGTGTATGAAAAATACGCATGGGCATTTGAACGCTCGACAAACGAGTAGACAAAAATTTCGTTTTATGCAGTTTCGTTCGAACGCGTCTTCAAACATAACTCGAAGGCCAGTCTTCTGCTAAAGAACGCTCAAATGTGTTTACGAACGCAACACGAACGTGAACCCACTGGAAAGTTTCGTTCGAACGAATGAACGAACGTGATACTAACGAAATTAATCCTGAAATTATTTTAGATTCAAAAATAATAACGTAGACTTAGATTAATTCATATTACCATATGATATACATGTATAACATATATGCAGTAATGTTAACTTAGTAAAATCATATACCGTATTATTATAAACTTGGTAGTATAGGTTTAAGTTAATATTAGAGTGTTCAATATCACAAGTATCACATAGTGATAAATTTGAAAATTAATTGTGTGTTGCATACTTAGTTGAGAATTAAAAGTGTAACTTTACATAAGTAATTCCAACCAAGCTTGATTGACTTATACATATACACATACAAATCTACACATATTTACTATTGTATTGTGAATTGAAGTGTAATACTAAGTTTGAATGTCTAAGATATTCTATTGAGAAAGTGTTTAAAGGATATTATGTTAACAAGACGATACGAGCCTAAGTGGGCAGAGATTTAAGTGGTTACTCCGGACCCCCTCATCATCTGTGAATTTTTCTTTATTCATTTATCATAAGAAACCTTAGTCGTAAATTCAAGGATTTGTGTTATTTGGTACTACTGTCCAGTATAACAATGAGTGGATTCTTAGTATATCACTTAAACAAGATCATACATTTGATCGTTGTGTAATTTATCTTTTGTAGACTTATTGATTATTGTTGGTTTTTCCAGTTACACATGGCTAGTGGAAATATCACAGTACCGATCGCTCATGGGGAGAAATCGGAAAAGTTTGGTGGAGCAAATTTTAAACAATGACATAACAAAATGTTATTCTATCTGACAACACTGCAGTTGGCTAAGTACCTCAAAGATCCTCCGGGTCCTGTGGAGGGAGAAACGGAAACGTTCAAGCAACTGCGAGAAGAGAAATGGTCGTCAGACGACTTCTTGTACAAGAACTACTTCTTGGGAGGACTTGAAAATACCATGTATAATGTGTATCAAGACATGACTTCCGCGAAGATTCTTTGGGAATCGCTCGAGAAGAAATACAAAACCAAGGATGTCGGACAAAAGAAATTTATCGTGGGTAGGTTCTTGGACTACAAAATTGTAGATTCAAGGACGATGATGTCTCAGTTGGGTGAACTACAGTTAATCATTCATGAAATATTGGATGAGGGGATGAAACTCTGTGAGACGTTTCAAATTTCCACAATCATTGAAAAGTTACCTCCATCATGGAAGGACTTCAGATGCTGTCTGAAACACAAAAGAAATAAATGAGTCTTGAAGACCTTGGAGTTCGATTGAGGATCGAATAGGACAATATGAAGTCAAAAAATGATAGCTACAAAACTGTGGAGTCTAAGGCCAACATCGTCGAGGGTGGAAATGGTAGCAAAAAGAGAAAGAATAGTGGAGATGATTCTTCCCAAGCAAATAAGAAGTTCAAGGGAAAGTGCTACAACTGTGGGAAAAACGGTCACATGGTAAAAGACTGCAGAAACAAAAAGTCTCAGGACAAGGGCAAGAAAAAGAAAAATGAGGCTCATGTCACTGAGGATGAGCATCTAACTGATGAGATCTCAGAGATGAACCTCTCAGCAGTTGTAACAGAAACCAACTTGGTTGGGAATTCAAGAGAATGGTGGGTAGAAACTGGGGGTTTTCATCATATTTGTACTGATAGCAAGATATTTTCCTCATATCAGAAGGTGGATGGTAGCGATCATCTGAAAATGTGAAACTCATCTACCTCTAGAGTGGTTGGACAATGCACAATGGTTCTGAAGATGACATATGGGAAAAAGCTTACATTGAAGAATGTTTTGCATGTTCCTGATATTCAGAAGAACTTGGTTTCAGGTTCACTCCTTTGCAAGAATGGTTTCAAGCTTGCATTTGTTTCTGATAAGTTTGTACTGACCAAGAATGATGTCTATGTAGGAAAATGATACCTCATTGAAGGCATTTTCAAGTTTAATGTAATGACTGTTAATCGACACAGTGCTAATAATAAAGCTACATCTTCCGCTTATATTATTGAGTCATAAAATGTACTGCATGAGAGGATATGACATGTTAATTATGATATAATGCATAAATTAATTAACATTAACCTTATACCTAAATTTACAATTGATAACCAACATAAATGTGAGGCATGTGTTGAAGCAAAAATGAATAGAGCATCATTTCATTCCATAGAACGAAGTTCCGAACCTTTGGAACTTGTACACTCCGATGTGTGTGATATGGATGTTGTGCAAAGAAGAGGTGGGAAAAAGTACTTTGTCACTTTTATTGATGATTGTAAAAGATTTTATTATGTGTATTTGATGAGGAGCAAAGATGAAGCTATTGAGAGCTTTATACACTATAAGAACGAAGTTGAAAATCAAGTTGGCAAGAAAATCAAAAGAATCAGGAGTGATAGAGGAGGTGAATATGTGTCACCATTCGGTAAATACTGTTTCAATCTTGGAATTATTCATGAAACTACTGCTCCTTATTCGCCTCAATAAAATGAGATTGCGGAACTCAAAAATCAAACGTTGAAGGAAATGATGAATGCCATGTTGACAAGCTCTGGTTTACCCAAGAACTTGTAGGGGGAAGTCTTATATTCCGTAAACTACGTTCTGAACAAGCTACCTCACAGAAGATTGGACAAGACACCATATGAATTGTGAAAATGTCATGTACCTTCTTATAATTATCTAAAAGTGTGGGGTGTCTCGCCAAAGTGATGGTTCCTAAACCTAAGAAGGTTAGAATATGACCCCAAGACTGTTGATTATATATTCATTAGATATGCTCATAACAACAGTGCGTATCGATTTTTGGTACATAAGTCTGAAATTCCTGACATCAATCGAAATATGATAATTGAGTCAAGGAATGCGGCATTCTTTGAAGAGACATTTCCTTGTAAGGAAAGACAAATAACAAAGTCTCTCAAAAGAACTATTGATACTGTTAAAGGCAGTGATCAAGAATCAGATCAACATGAAAACATTGAGGAAAATGAACCTAGACGTAGCAAAAAAGCTAGAACGTCTAAGTCATTTGGACATGATTTTTTGACATACGTGTTAGAAAATGAGCCTCAAAATTATAAAGAAGCAATATCTTCTTTAGAGGCACCTTTGTGGAAAAAGGCTATCAATAGCGAGATTGATTTTATCCTTCAAAATCATACTTGGGAGTTGGTTGATCTTCCTCCAGCTTGAAATCTGTTGGGCTATAAATGGATTTTCAAACGGAAGATGAAGCCGAATTTTAGGACACAGAAATCGGCGACGCTGTCCCGGGCTCGCGGCCCGGTTGAGAGTACGGAGTAGCCCGCGGGGGAACTAAACCGGAGAAATAACATGGAGTCGCCACCCGGTGTGAACCAGGAAAATGATTTAAGGCCGCACTCACCCCTCGCAAGGGAAGACCTCAAACCGTTGGGTTCGGAATGGTCCCTTACTTATGCCACTTGTAATGAAATGATTTGTGCAATAATTTAATCAAATCTACGCAACATATATGTTCAAGAATAACCTATATCTAGGGATTTTATGTTGCAATTTGTATTTGATATGTATGACATGTTAAATTCATCTTAGAGATGATCTAGAATCATCCAAAATTGTTTTGAACAATTTAGGACTAAAATGAACAAAATACAAAATTTTAGGGCAATTCGGTAATTACCAAGATATTTGATTTCTTGTGTAATTTTTCAGAATTTGATAATTGGATAATTAAATAAATAAGTTTATTTAATTGATCCGAGAAAAAATTTTGAAATTGGAAAACTTTGATTTTCCACTGTTCCGCTGTGTTACCGGATTTCCTCCATATAACCCCTACATATGGAATTGATTAGGAAAATTTTGGATGATGTATAATAGTTGAGAGTTAAAAAGATTGTGGTGTATATATAGATGAAAATATATGAGAAGCGGGAAGATTTGTAAATTTTATAGATATTTGAAATTTTCGTAAGGCGGGAAATTTTGGAGAGATTGAAAATTTTAAAAATTAGCAACGGAATCTTAATTACATTTCTAATTGGCGATGAAATTATAATTCCGTTTATAATTAGCGACGGAAAATCCATCTCTATTTTTTTTTAAAAAGAATGGCGCCGAAATGATTGAATTTTTTGGGGGATTGAAAATTTTAAAATTAGCTACGAAATTTTAATTCTGTTTCTAATTAGCTACAAAATTTTCATTCCGTTTCTAATTAGAAATGGTAAATCCGTCTCTATTTTTATTAAAAAAAAAAAGTGTCGCTGAAAGGATTTAATTTTTGTGGGGTTTTAAAATTTTAAAATTAGCTACGGAATTTTAATTCCGTTTTTAATTAGCTACGGAATTATAATTTCGTTTCTAATTAGCGACGGAAAAATTCTGTTTCTAATTACCAATTAAAATTAAAATTAAAATGAAAATTTAAAAGTAGCGATGGAATAAAGATTATGTATCTATTTAGCAATGAATTTTTAATTTTATTTCTAATTAGCGACGGAAAAAATTTCGTTTCTAATTACCAATAGTTTTGGAAATTAGAAATTAAATTAAATTAAAATGAAAATTTAAAATTAGCGACGGAATAAAGATTTTGTTTCTATTTAGTGACAGAATATTAATTCCGTTTCTAATTAGCGACGGAAAAATTCCGTTTCTAGATTAAATTAGCGACGGAATAATAATCTGTTTCTAATTAGCGACAGAAGATAAAACTTTTTTTGTCGCTAAATTCCATCCCTAATTTCATTATCTGTTTCAATTTCATCTCAATTATGTCATTAAATTTTGAAACAGAATATTCCGTCGCCAAATTCAGTCGCTAAAATTGTAATTTCTTTTAGTGCTCATTTCATTGTTATTTCCTTCACCCTCCAAGTCTCCCAAGGTTGCCAAGCTTTTCTCTATTTCTTTTCTACCTCTTCTTCTTCTTTTCCTCTCTTATTCTTTCACCCTCCAAGTCTCCCAGGGTTGCATTAATTCCGCTGAGGCCATGTTATTGAATGTCACAAGAAGTGATAATTCCCTTGTGGCTAGATTTGTTATTGGCTCGGTGTCGGGTATATCCCACCAAGGCCAAATTATGTTCATTGTCATGGGGTCGAAGTTTCTCCATCATGGCCTTATTTTAGTGGCACAAGGAGGAAACATTCCCTTGTGGCCAGATTTTGTTATTGGCTCGGGGTCGGGTATGTCCCACCAAGGCGTTATTATGTTCGTTGGCATGGGGTCAGAGTTTCTCCCTCATTGTCTCATTTAAGTGGCATAAGGATGGATCATTCCTTTGCGGCCAGATTTGTTATTGGCTTGGGGTTGGGTATGTCATACTGAGACTTTATTATGTTCGTTGACATGAGTTTGGAGGTTCTTACCAATGGCCTTATTTTAATGGCACAATGAGAGATCATTGTTTTTCCTTTGTAGCCAGATTTATTATTGGCTCGGGGTCGGGTATGTCCCACCGATGCCCTATTATGTTGGTAAGGATTCGGATCACCCCAATGGCCCTATTAAAGTGAAGCTGCAGCAATGGATTTAAGATCCCCCGGGGTCAGCATCTTGTATGATTCAGGTCGCTTGGAAAGTGTTAAAGATGGTCAAGAGTTGAAAGTACCTATTATTAAAAAAATCATTTTGAAGGTCTCATAATCTTCTAAATATAAAAGAAAATGCATCAAGACTTCAGATTTGTGATGCATTATCTTATTGGCCCGTCTATGTGCTCAGGAATTTATGTTTATATTTGGAATGAGGTCCCTTAGGGGAACGATTAAAGGAGTTAATTTGGTTACATTTACCAAGTAATTATTAAGGTTGATTATGTCAGTTCAGCATTTTGCTAACTGAAAGAGTAAAAGTTGCCCAAGATCGGGTCTTTTATCAGTATATGCTATGGTGTGGAAACAAATGAGGCACAAATGAAAAAGAAGAATATTTCATTAAGTCAAAGTTACAAACGGGGTTCCCTCAGTATTACCCACAGAAAAAGAGTTTTATTACAATGAAGAATGCCTGGGAGCACTTTCAGTTGAGGTAGAAAGAGCAACAATAGAAATGAGAGGCCACAATTGTCTTATTGAGCATGAGGCACTGTGGAAAAAGAGGACTGAATTAGGAATTGCTTCAGCTTCCTATTAAGCCATGCCAAAGGCTTGTTCATGAGACATTTCCCATTTGGAAACTGTTAAAATCTTCTGAAGCACCCCCAAATCCAGGTCGGGGTATACCATCTCGATCAATTCAATGGACTCTTCTAGTCCTTCAATCTTGGCATCCACCTTAGTGCTCTCAAGACGATCAATGAGGTCAACCCGCAGATTTTTCAACTCTTCCTAAAACTTGGCCAACTCGTCCTTTGTCCTATTAATCTCATTTATGACCTTTTCGAGATCGGTTTATTTTTCTTGAAGCTTACTCTCGGCCATAACGGCTCTGGCCCGCTGTAGCCTCGTCTCTCTCCTTTTTTCGTGATATTTGAAGCACGGTGGAAGGACATGATCTCAACTTTAGCCTCGTTCAGATTCCTATTCAACTCATACTTGCTCTCGGTCAATTGGCTTTGAAGCCTTTGGGCCTGACCGCCATCTGAAAGAGTGCTCGAAAGCACGTCCATATTGGTGGCCAACAGGTAGGCTAGCTGCACATTTGGAAATCAGTTTGACACATTAGTAAGTGAGAATTGTTAATTGGGATAACAAAATAAAGACTAAGTTTTCAGCAATTACCTTCGCGTGAAAATGGCCCATTTTGCCAAGAATATCTTCGGGGGAGAGGCTTTCATAGGCCATGGCTTGGTTAAGATTTACATGCTCGGGCAAATTATTGATTATCGACAGAAGATAAGCTATGTCTCCCCTCACATTCTCTGGGAAGTCCTCCACTTCTTGAGTTGGGATCGCCCTGACCTGGTGTAGGTATCTTTTTGAAGGCTAGGTCGTAGGTATTTAGGACTGGATCAGTGGGTGTATATTGGTGGTAGTGGGGGCCGGGGTATGCATCATCTCATTTTGTTTGGCAGATGAGGTGATTGGAGTGGTAACTCGAGGATGAGAGCTGCTTGACCCACCTCGGGAAGAACACATGGCCTCTATTGCAACTTACAGAGGAGTTTGCCTCTTTCCACACACTTCTACAATAAGAAAAATATGTTAGACAGTTGAAAGAGGTCAAGGAACATGTTGCAAAGGAATAAAGAATTAAGCATGAAAAATAAAGATGAATAGCAAACCAAAATAAAAAAAATGGATCAGTGGGGTTAGTATTTACCAGTTTTTTCTGGAATGAGGTGGTGGAGTGCTCGGGGTGAGACCCGAGTTAGCAAAAGCGGAATGGTTGATGAGGTTTCTATAATGACTTATGTATTGGGATGCTTTCGCCATTCTCACCCGAACTTCATGACGAACTTTTGGTGTATCGCCCCAGCAAGCTATAATGGGTTAAAAATTATTAATAAGAAGTTGAGAATTCTAAGGGGAAAACGAATAAGAATGAGGGCAGGTCGTTACCTCCGACTTTGAAGACCTTTTGTACTGTGATATCATCGTCCGAGATAAGCCAAGGATTGTCTTATGGCCCCTCAGCCCAAAATCATTTGTCCTTGAATTTTTATTTGTGGCCGAGAGATTGGAGATTATATGCAGGGCCCCAGCGTACGAGGACATGTAGTATCAACCCGTATATTCTTTAGGGTTTACGTTCATTCTGCACAACCTCTTCATCTCAACGACCGATGGTTATCCCAAGTCGGTTCGGCTCCATATCACGTAAAACTCGACCAACACCCTCCATCCATTCAGGTTCAGTTGGAGTGGGGCTAAGTTCATCGTTGTTAGCATTTTTATGAAGTACCATTGCAAGGGCATGCATTGGCCCATGTCGAAGAAAGCCGAGCAGAGCGCCACCTGGTCACCAGTGGTTCGGCTGACCAGGTCAACCGACCCACTGGTGATTTCTTCGGGGATGTTAAATCGCTCATGGATTTGATCCAGCTCAGCCCCGGTTATAGTATAAGCTTTTTCCATGTCCAATTTTACGAAGTATAGCAGAAGGGATTGGTTAAGGTCGAGGTACTCATCTGTTGTATGATTGGTTCTCTTCCTCAGAAGGGGTCGGCGTTGTATCGTAATCTTAAGATTCCTCCGACCCCGAGCTGTGTACGTTTATTGGCTCAGTTTGGTGCAAAGCGGGCGCAAGAGGAGACAGAACATTGAGGGTTGTTGGAGAAGATCTACCAGAGTCTGACATCCCTATAACAGAATGACCCGAGAATAAAGTTAGTCAAAATTGCACTTGTGATTTTATAAATTGATTCCATTTTCAGTTGGGCCTAAGGTTTACCGAGGGTTTTTTTTTTGCTAAAGTCATCCCTACCAAATGACTAACCCTAAGAAGCCATAAGTGCCTTGATTATGGAAAAATAGTAAATTTACAAACACTACCAGAGCAAACACGTCAAAAAACCTAAAAAATATGTTTTCCACATCCAAATAGAAACAAAAAAAAAACACACACACACACACCCACATATCCATATTGTCGCTCGAAATATATGTACACAACAAGAATGATTAAAATTATCATTAATCCACAAAAAAACCTAGAAAACATCACAAACACATCATCAGAATTCATCACCATCATCATAGACATCAACATAAACAAAGTAAAGAGTGAGAGATCATGGAAGAACTTACTTCTATGTTAGAAGTTGGTGATGAAGAGAAATGCACAAAGTTTTTAAAGAAGCACGAGAGATGAAGAGATTGCTCGAAGATTTTAAGAAAGTGATTTGGAGAAGATGAAGTTGTAAAGATTGGAAGACGAGCATAATCATCTTTTAAATATGCTGCTCAGATCAATCTTAGCCGTTAGATTGAAGCAAAAATGGGGGGTTGATGACATGAGTGGTATAAATCACATCCTTTGAATTCAAATGAAAGACTTGGATTGGAGCCACGAGATCGGTTGGTCACAACCGTCCGAATTTTGGGCGCGCAAATCACGAATGTACAACACCTGGCATCTCAGAGAGATGAAGTATGAGATGATTTGATGGATTTGTTGGGAATTTAAGGAAGACCATTATGCCTTCACATCTTCATAGGGATGATTCAAAAACCTAGGGGAACTTTTCAATTGGCGGTGAAAGAAAGGCAATCATTATGAAAAGAGGATCTTTGGTAATATGTGTATCAACTTGACCTGAGGAGCATAGCTGTGGGAGCATTTGCAAGAAGCCATAATTCGAATACATTAGGTCAATCTCACCATTGACCACCACCATCTTTCATAAAGTTGTTGGCATCAAATCACCAACTCGTTGATACCGAGAACAATGAGACAGATGATGTTGGTTTTTCACCCCGAGGAAGTTCAAATACCAAGTAGGGGTAGAATAAGATTTGTACATGGCTAAGAGAGGACAATAAATGTCAAAAGGCTCAGAGAGGCTAAAGTCAGACAGAGGGGGCTAACCCCGCTGTATAGAAGAGTTCTCCCAAGGCGGAACCTACTGATGATGAAGTGAGTTGGAGTACCTACCCGACCTGTAGAAGAAATGTTGGATTTATACCCGTTTGAGTATTTGAGGAAGTTGACCCGATGTGGTAATTGTTTGTAAACCCGACCTGGTTGAAGTAGTCAAGAAGCTTAGCCAGTCATCATCCATCTTAGTATATTGACCCGAGAAATGAGGCTGAGACCATATGATATTTTATGCCTGAAGGCATGAGATGTATGCCCTACTTGAAAGTTTGGGCTTTTAGAAAGCTGATGTGATGGAAGTTGGTCAATGACTCTCCTTGGGAATGGACCATGTCAGACAGAACTATGTCAGAGTAGTTGAGTTGCAGACTATCACACCAACAAAGCGTGTAGAAGAAATGCTGGATTTGTACCCATTTGAGTATTTGAGGAAGTTGACCCGATGTGGTAATTGTTTGTAAACCCGACCTAGTTGAAGTAGTCAATAAGCTTAACCAGGCATCATCTATCTTAGTATGCCGACCCGAGGAATGAGGTTGAGACCACATGATATTTTATGCCTGAAGGCATTAGAAGTATGTCTGACTTGAAAGTTTGGGTTTTTAGAAGGCTGATGTGATGAAAATTTATCAACGGCTCTCCTTAGGAAGGGACCCTACCAAACATAACAGTATCATAGCAGGTTAGTTGCAAGCTGTCACACCAACAAAGCATGTGGCAGTGGCCAAAAGTTTTGAATGATGGGTTTTCGTTGACAATGGTGGTTGAGCCAAGTGATAGTACGACTATTTGCTGAGTGGTTGGGAAAAGAAGCATGAGGCAATGATGACAATGACATCAGCTGAAGTCTTGAGCGGTGGAATAGTCGATTTAGAAGCCTATATAAATGAGCTGAAGATTCAGATTCAGGGGTTAGTAATTTTCGTACCTCACAACTTGTAAAAGAGTTAAGAGCTTAAAAACTAGTGATAGAGAGAGAAAGCTGGTCTGTTCCTAATCACTTGCAAGATATGTATCAGGCTTGTCATAAGACCTGAGGTGTTCAATTTTTATCTTGTGTTAATCCCTCACTTGTAGCTTGGGTCGGTCTTGACCCCGAATAAGTAATAAAAACCCAATTTTTACTCATGTGGACGTAGGTTTGAGGCACTCTCTGCCAGACCACGTAAATCTCTGTCTCTGTGAATTTTTTGACTGCTTGCTAAGTTTTTTTTTTGGTTCCCTACTAACCAAACAAATTCACTGCTTGAGTGAAATTTGTTCGAATGATTAATTTCCCATATTGCCCTTGAAATGAAAAACAATCGTCAACATTAGCAAATAAACTAAAGATGCATATAAGAAAATTAGGAAAAAAATTGAAAATAGATTATTGAAATGAGGAAAATTTGTGATATTATCATATAACCAACTTTCTTTGACACAATGCATCAATAATAAAAAAAATGGGCAAAGTAAAATATTTCCAGCAAACATATCTATGTTACTTTTTTCTATGACATTCTTCTTTCATGTGATATACACACACACACACACACACACACACATATATAGGGGATTTTCATCATGCAATGTATTTGGAAGTTTAAAATTATAAAAAAAAATAATAATAACGACATGAGAATTGAGAATAAAATTTATCAAATTTTATTTTTCCAAAATCTTTTCATGCATGCATCCACCATAGATGCATAATAAAAAAAATGATGACATTGGAATTGGGAATAAAATTTATCATTTTGTATTTTCCCAAAACATTTTCATGCATGTATCCACTATGGATAGACAATAATTATTCCAAACAAAAAAATAAAAATAAAAATAAAAATTAGATCATGTATATTTAATCTTCACCAATTAAGGATATCATGGGTTGCACAGTTTTTTTGTAAGTGTTGACATTTAATCATGTTAATTGTTATTGGCGTGTGTTTGATTTCTAGAGCAACTAACATACTGGACTGCTTCTTCAAGTATTGTGCTCATATCAACTTTTGTTCCATTTCGTTTCAGGTTATGTAAAATCATTAGCCTCTCATTGACACTCTCTCTTATTTTCTGCAACATATAAATGAATTAAACTAAAATATTGACTTCTTATAATAAATAATAACACATGGAAATCACTAATTTCATTAATTACATTTGAAGTATCCAATGGATACAACCAATAATAAAGAGTTTTGTCGATACCAAAACTTAATTAATGATAAATAATTTAATAAATTTTATTTAAATCATTTTCCATGTATTGAATCTACATCAAATAAATAAAGGGAGAATGTTAAAAAAAAACTTTATATATATATATATATATATATATATATATTATATATATATATATATATATATATATATATATGTATAAATTATAATATTTTTTTTTATAAATAATAAGAAAATTATGGTAAGTTCCCACAAATAACGTGAAATATGTGAAATTTTTTGACATAAATTTCATATGAATAAAAAAAAACACGAGCAAAGAGTAATGATGGAGGTCCCATTTCTGCAGTGGGTAAGTGAATGGTGGAACTGGAAGTTAAATTATTGTACGAAATGTTAGCTCTGAAACCTCGACACGTTGACGCTATTTAAAGCTGGGGGTGCCAAGTGACAACTGAGTTATGTATGATTCATTAACCTGTACAACCACGAGTAATTTTTTGATATAATTATTATACGAATGAAGTGATATAATAAATTAATAATTATTTAATATATAAAAATTATATTAAATAATTACTTAACCTCCAGCTGTATGACTCTGTCCCGCATTCACCATTTATTACTTATTTATTACTCACAGTCTCACACTCTCATTTATTCCATATGAAACTAAACGAAATAATCGCAAATTTAAAATAAGATAGAAATATACTTATAGATATTTAATATCTTAAAAATTAATTATCACGAGGAGAATTTATTTTGTTGTTATTCTTATTTTTAATATAATATTTATTTAGATATTTTTTTATTTGAATATGTGAGATCCTAAACATTAAAAATTATAATCGATCAATATCAATTTTTCAATACCTAATTTTAAAATTAAAATCTAAATATTATCTATTAAACTTTGAATATTAAATAATTTTTTCAATCAAATATCTAAAATATTAGTCTAACTCTCACTCGCTCGCTCTAGTACTCTTCTGCTGCTATAAATAAACCTACTGATTCCCCCATTCACTACAGTCCTAGTACTAGAGTTTAGCAGGTAGCTACTTACTCCTTACTTGAAAGAAAGCAAAAAAAATGAAGCTTCAATCAGCAACTGTTCTACTTTGCTATCTCATCCTCAGCTTTTATTTCTTGGAGCCTGCCACAGCTGGATCACGTAAGCTTCTTATTAATCTTACTACTTAGCTTAACTGGGTTTATTTATTTTAAATATGGTGGAGGTTTAAGTTTATATGGATAGAAATGATATCTACGTTTATCGAGTTTGATGAAATAATGATTTCAAATAGAAGATAATAGCCGACTCGAAAAGAGTTGGTTTGGTTTGATTATTTTTGAATGAATGTGGGGGGGTTTAATTGTGGGTACATTACATAAATATGCAGAATTTTGTGAGGGAAAGTGTGGAGAAAGGTGCAAGGTAGCAGGAGTGAAGGAGAGGTGCTTGAAGTACTGTGGGATATGCTGTGAGAAGTGCAAGTGTGTGCCTTCTGGGACTTATGGGAACAAGCATGAGTGCCCTTGCTATAGGGACCACCTTAACAATAAGGGCAACCCCAAGTGCCCTTAGAAACTCGTTTTCTACTCAGTCTCTCCTTAATTAGCATGTTTATGATTCGATCATCCATTAATGTTTGGATGTTATTATAAATAAAGACTTGTGTAATAATGTGATGATGATTCGAGAGTTGAGATTAATGGCTTTTCTGATTTTGCATTAATCCTATCATAACAAAACAAAAAATTATACCTTTCTGTTCGGTTAAAATTTCATTAAAATCTCATTCGGCTTGTTTCATCGAAAATTTGTGATATTTTATTATTTCTAGTCTATCTTATTTTCAAATCGAGATGAGATGGGTTAAATGGTGTCATTAAACGAAAACTAACATGCATTCAAACAAATCAAAACCAGAAAAACAAACATCAAACCAAACTATGTCAATTTAGACATAAACCTTAAAACTTGGAACATGAAGATAAAACCTGGTAAATGACGAAATTTGCGGTCCAAGTCGAGATATATCTCTGTTCTTAAGAACTTATTAGTCACGTCTCGATGCTCTACGGGTTTTGTGGCTAATGTCCTCCCAAGATAACTTGGATTCCTCTTCTCAAATGGGCATTCCTTAAGAAGATCTTGAACTAGGATAATGGTGGAACTCTCTCTGACTCTAAAACAACAATATGAGACACACAATTCGGATGGAATCAGATCCCACAGAATGAACATGAAGGCTTCCTTATAAAGGCATAGAAGGGTGCCTTAGGGGCACCCTTTGATTTGAGGTGCAACCCTCCTAAGGGTTATACCCCTCCCAAATTTTATTTTCAAATCAAGATATAAAAATATATCTCAAATTTTATTCTAAACGAGCTGAGAACAAATTGTGACGAGATGTGATTGGGAAAAATTACATGGGTTAAATATTTTAGACACCCTAAAATAAAATCATCATTATCCACCGACCACCCTGTGCAAAGCAAAAAAAATTGAGAGAATTAAATTAACTAACTCTCTCGAGCAGATGGGTTAATCAGTGAGGGGGCTAAATTGCACTTCACTGAATATCTTTATAACCCAGCCCGTTACGAAGCCCAAATTCATTACGGCCCAAACGTTGAACAAATAAACGACACGTCGTTTTCAAAAGCTGTCCGCTTTACTTTTTCAAATTGCCCGATTGCCATTTCATTTTGAACTCAATTGACAAGCGAGGGCGAGAGAATCATCCTTCATTTTCAACAATAATGGAAAACCCTAAAGTTCAAGAAGTAATATATTTTTTTTTTTTTTTAAAAATTTACATCAAAATAAAATGTCAATTACGTTACACATTGTATTTATATAATTTGAAAATATCAAATTAATCGTGCAGATATTGGAAAAGCAAGTGCTAACAGTAGCGAAAGCCGTAGAGGAGAAGCTAGATGAAGAAATCACAGCCCTAGATCGGCTCGATATCGACGATCTGGAGGCTCTGAGGGAGCGGCGGCTGCAACAGATGAAGAAAATGGCGGAGAAGCGCAACCGTTGGATCTCTCTCGGTCACGGCGAGTACTCCGAGATTCAAGCCGAAAAAGATTTCTTTTCCGTCGTCAAGGCCAGCGATCGCGTCGTTTGCCACTTCTATAGAGAAAATTGGCCGTGCAAGGTCAGTTTTTTGTTGTTTTTTTTTTTTTTTTTTTTAAAAAATATTATGGCTTATTAAGTTGTATCTGGAAGTGCTTTTCATAAAGCGCTTTTGAATAGTTGAAATTGGTTTGTTTCGTTTGGGTAAGTGATTGATTAATGCTTTTCTACATAGCATTTTCAAGCTTCTTTTTTGCTTTTTTAAAATTAGGGTTATTATCATTCCATTATTTCAAAAATTGAGAAATAATAAATGGTTATCTCTACCAAATTTACATTTTACTTTTTGTTCTCCAAGAGGCGTGAGGCGTGAGGCGTGGGCGTAGGATTCAGGATTTCAGCTTGAGGTTCTGGGTTCAAATCCAATGTAAGAGTCTGGTACAGTCGGGTTTTACCTGCTCCGTTTAAGTCCGGAATGAGTGGGAATGACTGGTTTGTTGGTGGGATTTCCAATGATTAAAAAAAAAATTGCTCAATAGCACTATTCCATTTGTGGTTGATTGAGGTCTATAAAAAATTGCTTGCCACAAGTCTAAATAGTTAAAAGTAGTTCTGTCATTTCATAAAAAATACTCCCAAACATGTCCTTAGTGCAATTGTTAAGGAACTTATTTTTA
>SKCR01042489.1:0-77248 GCA_019454045.1 Zanthoxylum bungeanum
AAAGCTACACTAAGCCCCTGATTGAAGATTCAGTATCAATTGGTAACATTCTTCTCAAATGTTAAAGAACAAGTAGCAGAAATTTGTGTTATGTCGGATTATATTACCATTATTCCAATGAACACCAGCACTGGTGTAACATTGTTCCAATGGTGAATGTACTGCACATAAACGATTTATACAGTGATCATAAAGCTGTCAAACAAAACTGCAAACTAGTAGTGGCAATTCACGCTTAAATTTTGTTCTAAATCTAAAGGAACCTGCAAGAAGAATGCCAATGCTATGATGGTGTAACTTAAGCACATTCCTATAGTAGAAGCCTGCAAAAATACAGTTATATCTTCTCATAAAGTCGTTTTCAACTAAATCACAAACTTAAGATGAATTATTCGCAATGTTTACCATAAGAAGTGATCTTCTTCCACATTTATCTGTAAGGAGCACAGATACACCAACAACAGGAATCTGAAAAAGACATTGTATGAGTCTGAGAATCACAAATGGGAAAAAAAAAAAAACGACACAATTAATTCATTGAGAGTCAATTACCTGGATGATAGCCATTGATATCATCCCAATGTTGCTGGAAAATTCTGTTGTAAACACAGGATTCAAATTTATTATTTCCTTCAATATTTGTTTTTAACAATAAATTTACCGACCCCACCTCTTGGGAAAAGGTTTTGTTCGGTTTGGTTTGGTATCTGTTGTCAACAATATCAATTTACCAGCTTCTGCAAATATGGAGCCGGCGTAATATGCAATTGCAGTCGATCCTACTATTGGTTGCATTACCGTCACCCCAACTCCAACCTAAGCCAATCAAATAAGCTATATAAAAACCATAAGACTAACTGAATATAACTGAATTACATACATTCATTGCATTGAAGACTTACTAAGAGTGAATAAGCATATCTTCGCTGGAACAGGTTAAAGGTTCCAGCTTCCGAGTCCTTCTCAAAGGTCTCCGTATAACCCTATACAATATATGGAATTCTCTTTTCTTGTTTAACAGTGATGTATGGAAACTTCAAAATGCATTTGTATTTTCTTTTCATTGAAGTCAAACATATGAAGTTGGAAGTTTACTACTTTACTCTGATATCAGTGGCTTCTTTAGAAACATCTACATTCTTTCCCCTAAGGCGCTGTAGAGTAGCTTCTAATTCTTTTTCTCGACCAATCTTTGCCTGAAAACAGTTAGTTATATACATTAACTTCATTACGCTCTTAGCTTGAAAACAAGATGAAAAGAGTACAAATAAGATTTGTTTTGGACACGACATCAATCACCGCCATTAAAAATGAAATTATGAACTTCTGTATTGGACTCACTAGCCATCTAGGAGACTCTGGAATGAAAAATAAACCAATAACTTGCAACAGACATGGAACAGCAGCTGAAAATTAATCAAACAGAACATAAGAGATTCTTACAGACGTACTGATTTAGCAAATGAATGCATATAAAATGGCAAGCAGATGTTACCAACTAGAGCCAAGGTCTCCCAGGAAACAAGAGTTCCCAGCATATACATTAGTGCAAGGCCACAAGTATTCAAGAACTGCTTGACAAAGTAGATGGCCACAAATAATTAGCCAAATAAATCACATGATCTATAACAGTTTCAATATATATACCTGATTAGCCGCTGTAAATGCTCCCCGAATATTCTTGGGTGTTATTTCTGCAACATATATAGGTATCTGCCTTGTAACAATAATGCAAGTGCTGTCATACACATCACCTGTTAATTAAGCAACTATGAAACTTTTTGCATCACTTACCACATAAGCCATCAGTCCAACTCCAATCCCTGTTGAGCACCGTCCAAGATAAAGTGACCATGCATCCTATCAACAAGCACTGATCAGTTAATGTACAACATTGATTCTGATGTCCTGAGACACACATTTCTTTTCACTTGGCATATAACTTCAACCCTGCGATTTTTTTACTTGGCATGTGACATCAAATCTGAGAAATGAACTAATGAGTAAAGCACTCTTGTAGGCAAACAAATAAGACATGATTTTGTGAAGGCAAAGAGAAAAAAAAGAGAATAAAACCTTTGAGAATCCTATTGCCAGCCACCCAACAACACCGAAGAACTGGGATAACCACATTGCCTGCTTCACATGTAGTTCAAAAAGTACTATATTAATAAAGGTCATACTCAGTGCACAAGGCTCATCTTACCCAGTTTTTTTTTTGTTTTGTTTTGTTTTTTTGCACAGGGTTTAACGCGTGAGTAAGCGAATATCAAGTTAACACTTGACCAATCCAACACGCTAGGCACGGCCTTCAAAATTAATCAAGATGATTTTTTTTTTCAAAATTGAAAGTTTGGACTTAGATGGTAATTGAATAACTTACGCCTCTTCGACCAATTAAGTCGGATGTCTTTCCATTAATCAATGAACCTATTATTCCTCCAACAGTCAGTAGTGAACCAAAAACTGAGTACTGCATAATCAGAAGAACAAGGGAATGTGATGGTCAATTATATGAAGCAAAATGTATCACATTTAAGAGAAACTAACTCAAGTGAATGGTCATAGAATCAGGGGCGACCGTGAGTTGCCCTAAATTGTGAGGGATTCTAGGCGAGTTTCTAAAATGGGACTCCTACCAATAAAGTATAAGAAACATAAAAGTCATATCTATACTGAAAATTTGAAATTTTGTTAGTCAAATATGCTTTATTCAACACAATGTAATATTATTTCTTACTTCTCTTAGAGAGAGTCCCAGATCTGCCATGATCCCAGATTCAGCAGGTGATGAATATCCATTCTGCAAATTAATCAATAATCAACTATTAGCTCAGTCAATGAAAAATCTAAATTTGTGACTGATAGCCCCTGCGGGACAGTATAGAAAATTAGAAATTAATTAAAGATTCAACCCCATTGTAGTTTAATCATTTCTTCACACTCCTCCCAAAACAAAACTGATAAAAAGATAATGGTACTTACAGAACAACCATAAGCAAATGAACCACATATGGCCACCAAGGTGCTGAGAACGACAACAAATGTTGCTGAAGAATCATTTTCAGTTTCTGGAAAGCCACTGCCATTACCAATTTCATAACTGACATTAGTAATTACAGGCTCTAGCTCAGGAAGAGAAGGATTTACTATTAGTGCTTCCTCCAAGCTTTCTGATTTCTCCATGTCTTATTTCCTTAAAAGAAAATAGAAAGCAAAATGAAGAAAGAGCTTCATTTAACAACTACTATATGGAATTAAAATGGTTGACATAATAATTTGCATGGAGCCCACTTGGCTTTTTTCACAATAATGTTAGAAAAAAATCTTTGATAATAATAAAAAAAAAAATTAAAAAACCATAATTCTCAACGTTCATTTAAAAAAAAAAATCTTTAACTCTTAACTTATTTCATATTTAATCCTAAAATTTTAAGTTTTATTTTTCTTTACTCATTTTTTATTTCTCTCTAGTCAATTTTTTTTTTACTAACAAGAAGTTTAATCTAATTTTTTCTCCCTTTTACCTTTCTAAAGAAAATAATAATAATAATAATATTATTATTATTATTATTAATTAATTAATTTAATGTTCATGTGAACAACACGTCACGTTAATAGTAATTTTTTTTCTTTAAAAATAAGGGGTGGACAAGTCCAAATATATTTTCAACCCATTATCTGCTATTTGATCACTGCGTTTTGAAACACTTATTTTTTTTTTTATTTCAAATACACATTAATATTAAGTCCTCTTTGGTTATTTTGTGTGTGGATGAAACCATTTATAATTACATTGTGACTCTGTCTAAGCAAATACACACTCGGACACTCATAATTGATAATTATTTTGTAACTATATATATATATATGCATAATGTGACAGAAGTCACAAATGTGACTGTGCTTAATATGTCTGGGGTCGGTAATATAAGTGAGGGTCATTAGTGTTACCGATATCACATTTACCATTATGCTCAATGTGACTGAGGGTTGACAATGTGATTGATGTCGACAATGTGACTGAGATAACTAATAAAATTGAGGTCAAAATGTGACTGAGGGTCAACAATGTGACTGAAATAACAAATGTGATTGTGTTCAATGTGATTGATGGTCGGCAATGTGATTGAAATAACTAATATGATTGAGGTAAAAAATAAAATTGAGGGGTAATATGACCGTATTCAATGAATTTGAGGGTTAATAATGTAACTGATGTTACTAATGTGATTTATGGTTAGTAATATGACTGATGTTAAAATTGTGATTGTAATCAATGTGACTGAGGCACACTCATGACTAAATTGTCAGTCACCAAATTGATAGTCAAATTATTACTGTGAGTAAAAATATAATTATGACTGAGTTCTTTATGATATAAGTAAAATGTTATTGTGACGGTGTTTAATGTGACTAATGGTCGAGAATATGATTGAGGTAAATAATATGATAAAAGTTAAGTAATGTGATTGAGACACACATAATGCAACTTTCAGTCATCAATGTGACTGAGGTAAAAACGTTATTATAAAAAAGGTCAATGTGAAGTACGTGTGACGCAACAACTTTAGAGCTAATTTCGACCTTACATAAGTCGGAATTTGAGAGTTGATGCTATGAATAATAAGTGTATGTATATTTTTACATATTATCATTTGAAGTCTGGATGAAAAAAATATAAGTGTTTGAAAATTGTTAGTTTGATTTTTTTTTTAATAAAATATAAGGATAATTTTTGACCTTTTTTTAATCGAAACATATTGATAATGGGTCTTGTTTTATAACTTTGATTTGTAAATCGATAATATGTAATTTTTTTTATGAAACACTTTATTTTTGAGAGACATGACTTTTTAAAGTAAAGTTTTTTTTTTTTTAAACACACACCACATAAGAGTGTGGGATATGTGTTTTAATTTTTTATTTTTATTTTTGTTAATTCCTTGTGCCTTTTGGTAATTTTATACGCATGTGATTAAATACAAATTTTTAAGTTTGGCTTGGTTTAAATAGAAAGGCTTTTATAGTAATTCGGTTGACATATATATTTATGGGAAAGTATTTTCTCGGTCCCTAATTTGTCATAATTATCTATTAGGTTCATAATTTTCAATAATTACTTATTAGGTCATTACTATTTGAGGTTGGCAGAAAATCTTGAAATTCAAACGGGATTCGGGATAAAAAAAATTGACCCAAAAAGTTTCGATCCCGATTTGAGATCTTTTTTCATTTCGATTCAAAAAATCGATCGCGATTTGAGACATTACCAAATCATAATCATGACAAGAACATGACTAGACGGGAAGTCTTAATAGCTATCCATACTATTATTTTAATAGTAACAATATATAATGAAATAACTATCTTATAAAAAAAGTATAGAATGTGAAAAAAAAAAAATTAGGAACCCACTTGGCAATATTATGGTCTGCAACACTGTTGTCAGGTGATGGACTATTGCAGAAAATTTATTGTTGAATCAATTGCATCGGAATCTATATTATATATAAAACCCGAAGGAAAATGAACTCTCTAATTAATCTTATGAGAAATAGATTTTTTTCCTTGATTTGTAGAGAAAATTTAATTTTATATAATAATTATTAAATATTTTATTACTTTTATGATCTATTGAGATTCTAAAAATATGAACTAATAACTTTATTGACAAACTGATATGAAATTATTCAGTAATTTGTGTATTTACTGAAAGTTCATAATTACACAAGGTTATGACCCTATGCGGAATTTATCACAATATTTTAAGACAAGTCCTAAATATTATTTCTATAGATTTTAAACAAACACCCTTATGTCTAACAATTTCAATATATTTCCAAATATTAAATCAATAACACAAAATAAAGCAGCAAATAAAATCAACACCACAAATCAACACAAGTTATTTTGGTGACGAAGTGGAAAACTCGTGCGAGTAAAAAACCACTCCGGGTATCTCGGCTACCAGCCCAAATACACTATAAAGAGAAAAACTTACAGTGATGGTAAAAGACCTATGATGACAACTTCACCGACTCTAGTACCTCTAAACTACAAGAACTCGAAGAACTCATCGAGCCCGTATCTCACGGTTTTCTTCAGAATCTCTGAAGTCTCTGAGTGAATCAACTTTGCAACTCTGAACGCCGAAACTCCGACTGCCAATCTTCCTCCTTGAGAACTCTGAAGGTTTAGGAAATTGGGTTTTGATTTGTGTTGAAAGTTTAACAAAGATCAATCTCACCACAACAACGAAGACAAGGAAAACAATGAAGTCTTCAAGGTGAGAAAAGAATAGGTTGAAAAGCTATGAAGGTTTGCAGCTTTTGAGAGAATTTTTTTCAACACAGGGGAAAGATGGCTATATGTTCTTTATATAGGTAGGGTAAAAAGAGAGGCTTCCCAATACCAAATTAGGTTAAAAACGCGTCCAAAATAACTCAGTTCCTCATGGGTATTCGAACGTCACTCAAACGCGCCATGAACACGTGCTCTCTGGAAAGGTTCGTTCGAACACTTACTCGAACGCACCACGAACGTTTTCTCTCTGGAATATTTCGTTCGAATCCAACAGCGAACATGTCATTAACGCCACACGTTCGAACGCTTCAACGAACACAGCACTAACGAATTTGCTCCAGCTTTTCCAATACCAGTCCAATTGCTCCAAGTTCTTCAAGACTTATTACATAGCCGATTCATATCAGTCCAACCTAGACATAAATTTCATAGCCGATTCTGAATGGACGGTAGTATGATCTGCACTCGGGATACAACTCCACGTACCATTGGATTTTGACAAGCACTGTTGTGTCTTTATATTTTTTTTGTGCGTGTTAAAACTGAAAAATCAAAAAATAAATATATATGTAATTGAAAAAGACTAAAAATATTTTTGTGGCTTGTTCGAGCATGAAAAGCAAGTGCATGTTATCTTGAGATGTAGAATATATGGTTATGCATGTATAATATGCTTTTATTTTTCTTGATGCTCTATATGCATGTGTGTGTGTGATAAAAATTCTTGGTATATCTTGTGCTTGCACCTCACATACACGATTTTATTATGTCATTGATTGGTCGCATGTATGAGTTCTTGGACTGGCAATCTAATTTTTACCATACTTTGTTTACTGAATAATGTGACATTTGACTAGATGACATTGTTATCCCCTTGTAAAAGCAAAAAGAAATAAAATAAAATAAAATAAGAATTTTACATGAGACTCAAGTGCAAAAGAGCCAATGGACCAAATTTAAAAGATAAGGGCAAAAATTCTTCACTCGAAATAGTTGTTATTTATGAGCTCATGATATTTATGGGGAAAACAACATAGCATGCAACCAATGTTGCTTATTTTCAGGTCCTAGTGGTGCTCGGTTTGAACATATATTTTGTGGACTTGGTTTGTCAAGAGATGAGATTTCTTTGGATGTGTCCCGCTCATAAAATAAGGTTTTAAGCCTTGATTTATTGTGAACTTATTTTTTCAAGCAAGTGATTGTTATGCTTTGGTGTTTATGTCATATGCATTAATGTTGTATTTAGCCAAATTTAAAATGATGCATATTATTTCTTGTCATAAACAACTGAATACTGACTGTATATCATTGTTTTTGCTTGAAGTGTTATTTCAGTCAGTTTTTGATAAAATCTTTTTTACTTCATTATGTGCTTGTGTGTGCTCTTTGTCATTGCATACCATTTGTTTTGCATATCTATGAGTGTTTACTTCCCGTATGATTTTAAGCTAGTTGTGTGGGCTGTTAGTAAGGGGGAGTAAGTTTTGTTTGCTTATACTCTTGCATGAGTTATCTCATGTTATTTTTCCTAGTACATTCTTTCTTTGTCATTTCGTGACAAAAATGGGGAGAGTAGATTAAGGGGGACTTGTAGCGTAATATATCCATTAGATATCTCCGCTTTAAGGGGAGTTAAGATTACATGGGAGAAGGTTATCTACTTGTATATGCATGAGTTTTATATTTGCTTTATGTTATACTTAATAATCCCAATGTTTTTCACGGTATATTGTTATTTGTGGATGTTTCAGGTAAGCAGGTCTGCTGCTGAGGTGACATTGATTTCAAGACTACTTGGTTAGGTATTAGATCGAATCTTAATGTAATAAGTCATTATTTTGATGGTTGACAGTTGACTATTTTCTTTTTGGGTCTATTACCGTAGTCTTTGTATTAGATAGTGTTTTGTCATGGAATGCCAAATGGGAGATTGTTAGTTCCATTTTTATTGGCATTGTCCGTGACAAAACAAGTTCAATTGAGTTGTAATAAGTCTTAAAGAACTTTGAGCAATTGAACTGGTTTTTGGCAAAGTTGGAGCATTTTTGTTAGTGTTGCGTTCATTACAGCGTTCGAACGTGTGACGTTAGTGGCATGTTCTTCATTGGGTTCGAACAAAATATTCGAGAGAGTAAATGTTCATGGTACGTTCGAGTAAGCATTCGAACGAAACATTCCAGAGAGCCAGCGTTCGTGGTGCGTTCGAGTAGCGTTCGAGTAATCGTTCGAACTCAACTGCGATCTGAACGCGTTTTTTAGCCTTTTCACTTTGAAAAAACCCTAAATCTTCACCCTACCTATAAATAGAATATGTAGCCACCATCCCCAAAGGTTGAAACACAAATCCTTGGAGCCAAATCTTTCAAAGCCTTCAACCTTCTTTGATTCCACCATGGAAGACTTCCTTCATGTTCTTGTCTTCTTTGTTAATGGTGAGAATCCCTCTTTGATAAATCTTCAACAAAACATAACCGAAAATTCCTAATCCGTCAAAGTTCTTTAGGAGGAAGTTTGGTAGTCGTAGTTCCGGCGTTTAGAGTTGCAGAGACAGACTACTCAGAGACTTCAGAGGTTTTGAAGAATACCGTGGGATACGGGTTTGAGGAGTTCCTTGAGTTCTTACAGTCTAGAGGTACTGGAGTCGGTGGAAGTTGCCACCATATGTCTTGACCATCGCTGTAAGTTTTTCTCTATATAGTGGATTGGGCTGGTAGGCGAGATACCCGTAGTGGTTTTTTACTCGCACGAGTTTTCCACTTCGTCACCAAAATTATTGTGTTGATTTTGTGTGATTGTTTTATATTTCCCGCATTTTAATGGTTATGCCGCCTGCCACAATATTTTTGGCTGGCGGCCGGAGAGAAGAAGAAATTTTTAGGGTTTTTTCAGGGGGAGGCGCGCGAGAGAGAAATCTATGTTGTTAAAACAACCGTTTCAAGAATATTGATAAAATCTTTATCTTTATCATGATAATGATTGATCATAATTATTGAGTGTAATTGCAGAACCACGCAAGCATCAATCATAAGTTTTGTATTTTATTCAAAAAGTGAGGATGAGATAATCACCAAGCTCCATTATCACCACGTACAAATAAAAAAAATAATAATAAAATAAAAAGAATGATCCATAATTTAATTTACTTGGTCTCTATGATTAATAAAAAAAAAATGGTAGCAGACGTGGGCTTTGTATCAATTATATTACAAACTTGTATCCACTCTATGTATAAGATTCTTTATTTGTTTTGTTTTCTTTTGCTGCATGCATGTTCCCAGAATATCCATTTTACATCAGCCAAAATCAAACCGTATTAGACCCGATCACAGTTCCGGTCGAAATCGAAATCGAATCGGAATCGGTTTCGTACAGTTCGGTTAGGATTCTTATGTTAACTGAACCGTTGGAACTGGACGGTTCCAACCGAAACCATTCGGTTCTACTATTAAAATTCAAATAAATTTAGGTTTTTATTTTATTTTAATTTTATTTAAATAAATTCAAATAAAAAATTATATTTATTTGATAATAATATCCAACTATAAATTTCTTTACAATTTAATTTTCATTTTTTAAATAATTTTTTTTAAAAAATAAAAATAAAAACCGAACCGAAATTATCCGGTTCGGAATCAAACCAAACCGATAGCCAGCCACTCCTCAATTGAAAGATTCAAGTCAACTAATAAAAGTCACAACATGCTCCACAACCAAATAATAAATAAATATGGTCCATTCATCTAATTTTTATTTAATGTGTAACAAATTTAAGTCACTTGCAAGAAAAATATCTAATTATATTACAAATTTGTATCCACTCTATGTATAAGATTCTTAGGTTAATTAATTAATTTTTTTGTTTTGTTTTGCTGCATGCATGTTCCCCATATTGTGTCCTCAATAGACGTGATTGTTGTTCTATTGGTGTCATTAAACAGAAAATTAACATGCAACATAAAATCAAAGTAGATCTATTTTTACATGTAAAGCCCTATAACTTTTAAAATGAAGAAAAATCTGAAAAAATGATGAATGCAACGGTCCAGGTCGACAAGATTCTCTGTCCTTAAGAACTTATCAGCCCCGTCTCAGTGCTCTACGGGTTTTGTGACTAATGTTCTCCCATGATAACCCGGATTTCTCTTGTTCAATGGGCACTCCTTAACAAGATCTCGAACTTGGAATATGGTGGTACTCTCAGACTCAAGAAACAATATGAGACTCTGTACTTTATGTTTGAATTCGGATGAAATCAGATCTCTCAAAAAGGAACATAAAGACTTCCTTTCATAAGCATGGAAGGGTGCCTCAATGGCACCATTTGGATTGGGGTTCAACCCCCCCCCCCCCCCCCAAAAAAAGGGTTATACCTTTCATATGCACCCCTTGGAGCATAGGACAATGTTACACACAATTGGAGGATATGTCCTTATGGGGTATCATCCAACGGACATATCCATCCTCCATCCAAACTATTATCTTTGAAGATTAGAAGAATTTACAACAATCCCCCACAATTCTTCAAATATTCATGCAGACACTTGAGAGAGTTTCTGTGAACTAAAGCTGCATCAAAATAGTAGTTTTCACCTTGAACATTTCCTAGTGAATGAAAATCGGATTTACTTGGAAAACCAGTGACCCATAGTCTTGAACTGTTTTGCCGTTGGTGTAAACCAAGACAATTGTCAACACACTGCTTTACTTCGACCATTTCCCGTTCTACGGTTGTGTTCATATCGGCCTTGAACAACGGTCCTGGATTCATTAAGTACTTTAGGGTAACCCGCCTTTAAAAGTTCTCATGGAAGCGGCCTCACTTCTTACTTGAAATAGGTGATCTACTATGAAGAGTAGGGGTGAGCACCGGTTCCGGATAGACCCGGAACCGGTTGGAACAGGACCGAAAATCCGGGTATGGAACCGGAACCGGTTGGAACCAATCTGGTTCCGGTTCTAAATACATGGAACTGATTTTTAACTGGTCTGGTTCCTGTTCCAGAACAACCGGAACCGGAACTGAACTGAACCATAGAACCGGAACCGGAACCGAATTTAGAACCAGATTCGATACCGTATTGATACCCGAATGTTGAACCGAATTTGATACCCGATTAGATAAAACGACATCAGTTGTATGTATAGGTTCCCTAATTCTCTAGAACTCCGGGTGCCTTCGTCGAATGAAAGAATCGATTACAAGGTTCAGGGGTGGATGGGATTCTACGTACGTCCATTTTTTGTATGGTTGAGGTTTCCTCTTCCGAGACTGGTTTGGGAGGTTTTGGATCATTTCGAAGTTGCTCCTTCACAGCTGATGCCAAATGCATGGAGGATTTTATTGTCGATTCTATGTTTGTCTTTCGAATTGGGAGTACTCTTTGAGGTAAATGATGTTTTAGAGACGTACTACCTGAATGAGCGTTTGAAGGAGAAAAGAATATATACATTGATCCTTCGTCAGAGAAAGACGCATTTAGTTACTAGATTGCCGACTAATGATAGGGGAAATTGGCAGTCTTATTATTTCTTTGCAAAGGGTGAGGGTATATTTGGATCGACCGGGGCTGGTCAAATCCCAGAGTTTTGGTGTTTGTCGAGTGAGTAACGTTCTTTCTCTAAATTTCAATCCTTGAGTCATACTTGCGTATTTGGATAACCATGTTCTTGTTGCTGCAGATCCTCTACAAAATAAGTCATTCATCACGACTGCACGTATAATTTCCAACACCAAAGCCATTTTATCCCTGTCGTCCGAAAAAAGGAACTGTAAAACTATTTTAACAGAAAAGAGGTTAAAGGCGACTCCGTTGTGGAAGGAAATCTATCACTAAGAAGAATGTAAGGTTCTGGCCTCATGTAACGACGTTTTGTCCGTGATAAATTATAGATGGTCGTGTCAAACGTTATATGGAGGATATAGATATCGAGAGCCCCTAAAACCGAAGAAATTTTATGCGCAAAGAAATGATGACTGGGCCATTCACCGTAGCTTCACTCGACGAGATGAAGAGTCGGAAGAAGTCAAGGAAGCTGAAGAAAAAATAGCAAGAAGCTGAAAAAGAAGATGGCCTTCAACAAAGGGAAGTGGTTTCGAGTGAGGGTGCCGCAGTGAAGTCGACTGCAACGATTTCTGCGGGGAAGAAAATGAAGTCTATCACTGAAGCGGAAGTGGAAGAGGACTCTGATAACCTCATCTTAAAGGTTCCACGAGAGTCGACTGCAATTTCTGACCCTTCAAGCATTGATTCATTCGTGGAAGGGCTTCTTCTTGAGGGGGATGAAGTAAGGTTGGCACAAATTGGCCCAGTGGAGGCTATGAAGAAAGCCATCGTATTAAATTATCAAGTGAGTAAAGCTACTGATTTTTTTATTTTTTTTTGGTCGAATGATGTTCTGACTCGAATTTTTCAGGCACTGGAATGTAGTCTATTCATGCGGAAGAATGTAGAATCCAATCAGAGGAGGATCAAGGAGCTGGAGAAATCATTGTCGGTGGTGAGGAAGGAGTCGTCAGATCTGAAGTCTGGGCTGGTCGCTTCTCAAAGGAAGGAAAGAGGACTTGAGAATGAACTGAATGGGGTTAAAGCTGCTTTAAGGTTGTAGAAAGAAACGGCCGAGCTGAAAATCGACAGCTACAAAGAAGAATTCGATAACGTAAAGAAAGAAAAGGAATTATTGTTAGAGCAAATGGAGGACATCGACATCGACTCCATGATGAGAAATAGATGTGATTTAATTAGGGAATTTGTAGCTGGAAACACGTAGACTGGAAGCTTGAGAAGTGGATTAGAGAATATGAAAGACGTGAAGCCGGTATCTCTTCGTCGATGGAAGACGATGGTGAAGAGAAAGGGCTGGAGGTCGAGTCGAAGAAGGATGAGGTGGAGACCGATGCACGTGATGTTGCTGAAACGGAAAAGGTCGAAAAACATTTAGAGGGAGAAGATGTTGGTCTGGAGCTGTCGAGACGCAAGAAGATGTTCCTGCCATTCTTCCTACGGCTACCGATGAAGCACCAGACAATGTCTTAGAAGTTTAAGGGTTTGAAATCCTTGAACATTTTGTATGAAGTTTGAATCAGTGGTTCGATAGGAAGGCAGAAAGCCGTATTTTGAACAATCAAAGTTGTGTATAAGTGTCGAACGATATTTTAATGAACGATATTTAATATTGTGTACAAATGTCGAATTTCAATGAACGATCTTTTATTGCAATTAGTCGAACGACTTCTACAAATTTTCTTATTTCATTCTTGTAACTACTATCAGAAAATATAATTTCCAACAAACAAATGACAAAATATAAGTGTTACCGGATGAATCGCTTAAGGTGCACCGCGTTCCAACTGTTGCGCACTAGAGTCCCCTTCATAGTCTGTAGCTTGTAGGCTCCTTTCTCGACAACTTTCATGACAAGGTAAGAGCCTTCTCAATTTGGACCCAACTTCCCGTCTCCAATTTCCTTGGTGTTCTGGAACACTCTTTGTAGGACCCAATCTCCAGCCTTGAAAGTCATACTCCTAACATTTTTATCAAAGTATATGGCCATCCTTTGTTGATAAGCGGCCAGTCAAATGGAAGCTCGGTCCCTTGTCTCATCAATCGTGTCAAGATTGAAATTCATCAGCCCTTTGATTGTTTTCTTCGTTGAGCCATTGGTAGCGTGGGGAAGGGATGACTTCTTCAGTTGGAATTACTTCTTCCGTTCCAAATGCTAATGCGAAAGGAGTTTCGCCTGTCAAAGACCTCACCGTTGTCCTGTATGACCACAACACTCCTGGAAGTTCATCCGCCCAAGCGCCCTTAGTCTTCTCCAACCTCTTCTTCAAAGTGTTCATGATCGTCTTGTTGGACGATTCGGCCTGACCGTTCGCTTGTGGAAAGCGTGGTGTCGAAAAGTTCAATTTTATGCCCCAGCTCATTCAAAAGTTTTGAAAGTGATGGCTGATGAATTGAGAGCCATTGTCAGTCACAATTTCTCTTGGTATTCCGAATCGACAAATGATGTTTTTCCATACGAATGTTTGAGCTTCTTTGTCGTGTACTCTAGCGAATGCTTCAGCTTGTCATCACAAGCATGTAGACTCGTTGGCCAGGCGTGGTTGGGAGTTTTCCTACTTTGTCCATTCCCCACTTCATAAACGGCCATGGAGATATAATGGGATGTAGTTTCTCTGGTGGAAGATGGGGAACTGGTGCAAATCTCTGGCACTTGTCACACTTTTTAGTAAATTCTGTGGAGTCAATTCTCATTGTTGGCCAGTAATACCCTGTCGAATGCACTATAATAGCCAGGCTCCTACCACCAGAATGGTTCCCACACTCCCCTTCATGCAACTCTGTCAACACATGTTGTGCTTCTTCGTGTGTTAGGCACTTCAAATAAGGTCATGTGAAATATCTTCTTAGAAACTGACCGTTGAACACAACGAACCTCGCAGACTGTCTCTGGACTTTTATGGCTTGCACTTTGTCTTCTGGAAGTGAGCCTTTTTGTAAATACTCGACTATATGCATCATCCAAGTGTCGACCGAATCGACCGCTGTAACAGCTGTTTCTTCCTTCCAAATTGCCGGCCAGCTCAAATGTACTACATGTATTGTTCGTGGTTTGTCCCCCTTCATTGTCGATCCGAGGGTTGCCAATGCATCTGCTGGGAATTTTTGCTTCTTGGGACTTAGGTTATGGGAAATTTCTCAAATTTCGACCTTATATCGTTTACCTTTTGTAAGTATGATGCCATCGCTTGACCTCTGGCATGATAAGATCATTCGATCTGGTTAACTATCAATTAGAGTCGGATTTCACTTCTATCTCCATACCTCTCAGTTCTTTAGCTAATAATAATCCTGCGATCAATGCCTCGTACTCTGCTTCGTTGTTGGTAACTCTAAAACCGCATTTGATTTCCTATTGCAAAGTGTCACCTGTCAGGGTAGTTATCATGATTCTAATACCACAGCCCTTTTTTGTTGCTGAACCCGTCGATTGCTAACTTCCAAAGTATTTTCGGTTGGATGGAGTTGATCTCAGTTTCAGCCACTGCAAGGAGATCGGAAGCGAAGTCGGCCACAAAATCTGCCAGCACTTGAGATTTGATGGCGATCCTAGGCTGGTAAGTTATGTCGTGTTCCCCAAGTTCAATTGCCCACTTCATCAATCTTCCTGACAATTCTGGTTTATGGAGTATGCTTCTTAATGGATACGTCATGTATACCGTGATCGGGTGTCCTTGAAAGTAAGGTCTGAGTTTTCTCGCGGCCGTAACAAGGGCGAAAACTAATTTCACCATTAACGGGTAGCGTGATTCTGCTCCCAACAATGTTTTTCTTACGTAGTAGACTGGTTGTTGTGTTCCTGGCTCATCTCTCACTAAGACTCTGCTAACCGCGTGTTCTGAAACTCCCAAATAGAGGTAGAGCCTCTCATTGTCGTGTGGTTTCGACAATAAGGGGGTGTAGTGAGGTACTGTTTGAGTCCTTTCAGCGTTTCCTCACAAGCAGGAGTCCACTCAAAGCTGTTTGCCTTTTTCAAAGCTGAAAAGAACAAAAAACTATTATCTGTGGATTTGGAGATGAACCTGTTTAACGCGGCGATCCTCCCAGTTAGCCGCATGACGTCCTTCGGGCTGGAAAGAGATGGAATATCGAGAATTGATCTAATCTGGTCTGGATTCGCTTCTATTCCTCATCGAGTGACTACGTACCCCAAGAATTTCCCTGATGCGACACCAAATGCACACTTAGTAGGATTCAATTTCATTCCGTACTTGTCTATGATGTCGAAGGCTTCTTCTAGATGATTAAGGTGTTGCTCTGATCCGATGGACTTCACCAGCAAGTCATCTATGTAAACCTCCATTGTCTTCCCAATTTGATTGTCGAACATCTTGTTGACCAGTCGTTGGTATGTTGCTCCCGTATTTTTTAAGCCGAATGGCATGACCTTGTAACAAAAAATCCATCAGTTTGTGACAAATGTTGTCTTCTCTAGATCGTCAAGATGCATGAGGATCTGGTTGTAGCCTGAATACGCATCCATAAAGCTTAATAACTCATGCCCTGATGTTGCGTCGACCATTGAATCAATATGAGGCAGTGGGAACGAGTCTTTGGCCAAGCTTTGTTCAAATCCGTAAAGTCGATGCAGACTCTCCACTTTCCATTCTTTTTCTTCACAACTACAACATTCGCAAGCCACTCCGGAAACTGTACTTCTTTAACTGCTCCGTTCTGCAATAACTTCTGAATCTCTTCATCGATGATTCGGTTCCTTACAGGGGCAAACTTTCTTCTTTTCTGCCTAACCGGGGTGTGGTCTGGATCCACAAGCAATTTGTGAGTAATGAACTACGGATCGATTCCAGTCATATCTTTGTGAGACCATGCAAAACTGTCGTTTCCCCTCTTCAAGAATTCAACTAGGTCGGCTCTTAGTTTGGGATCTAAGTCAGCTCCAACTAATGCCTTGTGATCTGTAAACTGAGAGTGAATCTGGACCTCGTCAAGCTTCTCTATATTTGGTAGAGTCGTCTCCGGAGCACGAGGCCCAGTCAGTAATTGCTATGCTGACTCGATTTTAGCCTTCAAAGTCATCTGGTAGCAGCTTCTTGACTCCAATCTATCACCTTTAATTTCTTGAACCCCCCACTTGGTAGGGAATTTTATCACTTGATGGTAAGTAGACAACACCGCCCTCATGTCGTGAATCCAAGGTCTACCCATGATCAGATTGTAGGCTGAAGGGCTGTCCAAGACCAGAAATGTGGTCATTCTGTTGACTCCGACTACGTAGACTGGGAGTGATATTTCCCCCATGGTGAATTTTTGCTCTCCGCTAAACCCGATCAGTACCGTCGTCCGCTGGTTTATTTTATCCAGCTCGGCCTCCATGACAGCAAGGGCACTAGCGAAAATTATATTAGCTGAGGAGCCCGTGTCGACCAGTACTCGTTTGATCATAAAGTTGGCCACATGAAAGGAAATAACTAAAGCGTCATGGTGTGGATTTAAATTGTGTGAATCCCCATCGTCTGGAAACTCTATCATCAAATCCGTGAAGACTTTCTCCACAGACATCGAGGTATGTGAAGTATTATTTGCCAGAGCCCTTGAATGTCGTTTAGCTACCGAATATGTTGCTCCACTGATTACCGATCCTCCTGAAATGACATTAACGATGTTATTAATTGGGGTGGTGGGGTTGGAATTTCTCCTTGACCATCTCTCTCGTCCCTTCGCGCTAGGGTTGCTTTCCCTTTATCAGTGAGAAAATCCCTCAGGAAACCCTTGTTTAGTAGCTCCAGAACTTCTAACCTCAAAGCTACACATTCCGCTGTCGTATGACCATAGTCCTCGTGGAATTCACACCACTTCCTAGTGTCCTTTTTGGTTTAATTGTCCCTGGAGCGTGGATGCCACTTTACTTCATTCCCCATCTTCTTAAGCACAGAGACCAGTTCCCCGAGAGAAATCAAAAAGTTGTAGTCCGGGAGCATGGGTTTGCTTGTTGGCAGCTTCTCCCTACTTTTGTATGGCCTTGGTCGTCTGTCAATACTTTTGTAGAAAGGTCATCGCTCTCCTCTTGGTTGGCTCCTCCCTTCCTTGTGAGAGTGGATATCCATATCGTGTCGCCTGGGAGACCCAGGCCTTCGGTCCACTCGTGCATTCGTAACATCTTCCCTTCTTTTATTTCTTTTATCTTTTTCCCACCTTATTTCTACTTGGGCCCGTGCCATGACCTGGTCCACGGTGTAGCGCCGAAACTTTGTCAATTTCTTGTAGAGCCCACTGTCATAAAGAAGTCCATTCCAGAAGGCTTCGACCGTGATGAGCGGAAAATATATTAATATTTATCGCCCCTTTAACTTAATATTTTGTTTAGTTTCTCGGGTTTGATGACCGTTTTGATGTATTTTACAGATAAAATAATATCGGATCTCAATGAAATCATTTAGGATGAAATATAGGTCAAATAAGGGCAATTATTGGACTTAATATTTTAATTTTGGAGATTGGAAACTTGAAAGGGCGTTTTTGACAAGTGCAGTTGCAAGTTTTGGAAATTCTATTTTTGCACATCTGTCGTATTTTTTGGCATAATTTTTTACTCCGATATCGGATTGAGCTGATTCAAGTTCCAGATTAAAGAAGACTCAAAGATCTACAACTTTGAAAGACAAAATATTTTCCAATTCTGAAGATTTTATGACCGAAATTGATGAACCATCCAGAAGTGTTGTTGTGGTAATTATTAAAGTCATTTCAATCATTTTCAAAGCAAAAAATAAATTAATAAATAAATAATAAATTTATCAAATCATCACCAAAATTGATAAACAATTAGTGGAGCAATTAATAATGGATTTGGTGGAGTAATTAGTGGAGAAATTAATAATGGATTTGGTGGAGAATTTGATGGATGATTTGATGGAGGCAAAATTTTGCCTATAAATACCAAACCATTTCATTTGAAAAATTCATAATTTCTTCTTTGAAATTCCTAAAAGAAAATAAGAAGATTGTATCTTGTTTGTTTATTTACAGCTTTCAGTAATTAATTTCCGCTTTCGCACTTTCTTTTCTTTATTTTTCAGTTTTTACTTTCCGCAATTTACTTTTACGCACAATCCTTTCCTTTCTTTACTTTTGCAGTTTTTATTTTTCAAGCAATGAGGAGGTAATTCCCATTTGCTAGGGTGAAAGGTAAAGCTTTTATTATTGCTATTTAGATTAATCTCCCTTAATTATAATATATAAATTATTTAAAACTTGACTTAATGAGGATACCGCTATATTGGCCGGTTGGTAATTAATTATAAATTGGTTTTAACCTGACTAAGTATGGATACCGCCTGGTTGGTCGGTTGGTAATTAATTATTAATTTGACTTAATCAGGATACCGCCTTTATGGCTAGTTGGTAATTATCACGTAAAGTTAATATATTATATTAAGGGAGATATCTAAAATAGTAGTAATAAAAGTTGATCCTCTAACCCCATCATTTTCTTTTATTGTACTTTTACTTTATTTAATTTCAGTAATTTACTTTTCAGCAATTTACTCTTCAGCAATTTACTTTTTTAATTTACTTTTATTTTTTTACTTCTTACTTTTTACTTTTACTTTTACTTTTTTTTTTACTTTTCAGCAATTTACTTTTCAGTATTTAATTTTCAGTATTTTACTTTATGTCTTTTATTTTATTTAAATTTTTACTGCCCGTAAATATGTGTCGTAACTAAGCCAGTTATCTGGGGTTGTGATGAAATCCCATATCACCGGTTATAAGGGGTTAGATTATAACTTGGGTAATATAAAGGTTTATTTATTAAGTCTTAATCTAAATACTTTTTATTAACTGGCCATTATAAAATTGATTAGGTAAACTTAAAATGAACTTGGAAAAGAGATTTTAGGTTAAAGACCTTATACTCAATAGCCCACGATCTTCTTTGAGGATAGATAACCCTTTATAGATTTCCTTACAGGATATGAATATACCTGTCGGGTGGGGGTAGCCAGTAGCCATAATGGAACTTAAACTTAATGAATCCAGGTAATTTGGTTGACATAGACATATGGTTCAATTATGTTATACTGGGTATTTGTAATTGACCATCGAAAGAGGCTTTTACATAATTTAGTGTTCCAGGTTAATAAATTAATATATTACCCAACTGTAAGATAACCACTTCATCTTTAATAGATATTGAAGGATTCACAACCCTGGATAGTTTTATAAATTTGAATTTTCTTCAATCTACTTTCAAGAAATTTTATTTACTTGTTTTAAGTTTTAAAGTCACCACACAATCAAACAATCAATCTATTAGATACTTATAAACATTTGACCTCATGCAAAATTAATAGCAAAGGTTTTAAGTCCTCGTGGGATCGATTTTATACTACTTGAATGATACGTGCGCTTGCATTATACGCGTGTGATTACGCACCGGTCAGACCATTGTATGCTGGTGGAGATCCGGGATTGTAATCTTTTCCCGGTTGAACCGGGCCACGTAGCTCCATAATGACTCTCCTCTTCTCTGCTGTACAGAATTAAGGTCATCTGAAGTCTTTTCTAATTTGCATGAACTTGCAAAGTGTTGCACGAACTTGTCAGCCAGCTCTTGGTAGGACTCGATTGACTTGTAGGGTAGGTTAATGAACCAAGTAAGGGCAGGTCCCGCCAGTGTCTCCCCAAAGCATCTACACATTCCGGCCTCCCACGGACTTGGGAACAAGCCGGTTGACATCATCTTGTACTTGTAATGTATTATGTGGTCGTCTGGATCGACGGACCCATCATATTGCTTCATTTCAGGTGGGCTGAATTTCTGGGGCAATTCAACAGCAACAATTGACTCCACAAACGGAGTATCAGAGATTGCTCCGGCCCTACTCTTCCTGACTGACAGCCTTACCCCTGGTAGTCTTGACATTATTGCTTTCTTAAATTCAATCATTTCCCTTATAACAGAGGTAGGGATTTGTTGGGATGGATAGATGAGAGAGTTCGGGTCATGCGAAGTAGGCTGGTGATTGTTGTTTGGCCCATCCGACATGGGCGGGATTGTTGGATTGCTTCGGTCGTCTGGATTTCTGGTTTGGCCTTCAGTGTTATGCTGGCGATTTGATGATAAATGCTCCAGTTTTTTTTGTAGACTTTCGTTGGAGTTTCGCATCGTTAGATTCTCTTCTTCAATGGCTTGCAGTCGTTCTTGGAGCATGACAAGTTATGCCATCAAGGGATCTGGGGTTTGTTCATTGCTTGAGGCCATTTCAGACTATTTTATTGGTGTGTCTAACTTTTGCGAAATTCGCTCGTTGCCCCACGGTGGGCGCCAAATTGTGAAGACTGATTTCGGTCGAGGTCCACAATCGAGAAAGTGAGTTGAGGGGCACGAACGAACCTGCAAAACAAGAGTAGAGCGAAATATGAGGTTACTGCCCACCGGTATGGTGGAAGTCATAGGCACTCCGACGCTCAAGTTAGCCTAAAGATGAATGAGGTCAAGGTGAAATGATTAAGGTCTATGGAATACCTCCACCACAGATTGTTTACCGTGAGGGCGGAGTATTGGAGTATTGTCTAGATGATAGGAGTAGTATGAAGAAGATCCCCTCTCTATTGCTTTGTCTTCTTATTTTATAGGTTCCCTGATGTGGGGTCCCTATTCTGCCCGTTGGGGTCATTGTTAATGATGGTTTAATTCAGGTGATTTATGTCTGATAACTGACGATCGTGTATGTCCCTCAAAACCGTCAACTTCACGGTGATGTTTATGAATTCATATTCTTTCTTGATTTTTGTAACTGGTGTCCGTTGGTTATCTTCATGTTAACGAGTTTGGGCCCATGAAGCGGCCCGTGGAGTTTCCTTGTATGAAATTTTTGCTTGTAGGCTGGATCTACTAATGGGCTCCTGATTTAGTGGTTGGTTTTTAGGTAAATGTCAATTTTATCCCTGGGCCCAAATTTGGCCCGTACATACATGATTTATTGATTTTTATGCATTCTGTTTTCTTGTCTATTGGCAACTGGCAAGTATGATTTGTTCATGCATTATATAGTTTTTTTTTTTGCAGTTTCAATTTTAAAGTTTGACAAAGTTATATAAATAGGGTAATTCGGAACCGGACCGGAACCGAATTGGAACCGAATAATAGGGTACCCTATTTAATTGGGAGGTTTTGATTCCACTTAGTTAGGAACCGATTTTTTTCCGGGTAGGTTCTGGTTCCATGCAGAACCGGAACCGATTTTGCTCACCCTTAATGAAGAAGTAATATGCCTTTACCCCCATTAGGACTCATCTCCTAATATAGTGAACATTAAAAGCCTTAGTTTATCCTAACCTTGACAGACATCACTCTGCGTCATTATCGGAATGAGAAAGAGTACAAAACTCTTCAGTGCTTGATTTGAATTGCACAAAGTTTCTATTGTCCCTTTTGAACCTAGATCTTGGGATCTCCGGTCAGCTAGGTTGGGTTTCCACAATGACAATTCTTAATTTATAGGCTTCAAGTCCATTCTCATTGATGACTTCTCAACTTGCTTTCGAGGTAAACCTTTAATTAGTGGATCTGCTAGGTTTTCCTTCAACTTAACATAATTGATTGATATTATGCCACTTGAGAGCAGTTGACGTATGGTATTATGTCTCTGATATATGTGTCGAGACTTACCATTATACATTGTATTTTGGGCTCTCTCAATAGCCGATTGGCTATCACAATGTATGATAATCGCTAGCACCGGTTTGGGCCAACTAGGAATATCCTCCAGGAAGTTTCTAAGCCATTCTGCTTCTTCCGTTGTTTTGTATAACGCTATGAACTCTGATTCCATAGTAGATCGGGCAATACATATTTTCCTCGAGGATTTCCATGACACGGCTGCATTACCAAGTGTAAAAACAAATCCACTTGTAAATTTGGAATCCATTGTATCAGATATCCAGTTAGCATCACTGTATCCCTCTAGAACATCAGAATATCTCTCGTAATGTAGCCCATATTTTGAAGTTTCTCTCAGATACCTCAAAACTCTTACTATGGCTTTCCAGTGGTTATGTCCTGGATTGCTCGTATATCTGCTAAGCCTTTTCACAGCTTGAGCGATATCAGGTCGTGTGCAATTCGTGAGATACATCAGACTTCTGATGATTCTCGAATACTCTAATTGCGATACGCTTGAGCCAGTATACTTTGATAGATGAAGAGTTAGGTCCACATGGGTTCTAGCCACATTTAAGTCTCATTTGATATATTTCCCAAGTATCTTCTCAATATAATGAGTCTGAGATAATATATATATGTCTGATGTCCTAGAAATCTTAATTCATAGGATCACATCAGCTACTCCCAATTCTTTCATATCAAATCTGCTGGATAACACATTTTTGGTAGACTGAATCATTTCATGATTACTACCAATTATCAACATATCGTCTACAAAGAGACACACAATGAAATATCCTTTTTGAGTTGATTTGGTGTACACACACTTATCACACTGATTGGTTTTGAACCCACTTGACAACATCTCTTTGTCAAATTTCTCATGCGATTATTTAGGTGCTTGTTTTAATCCGTACAAGGATTTTACAAGTTTGAACACCTTCTGTTCTTGTCCAGGAACATTAAACCCTTCTAGTTGTTCCATGTAAATCTCTTCATCCAATTCACCATTCAGGAATGTCGTCTTTACATCCATTTGATGTATTTCAAGACCAAATATAGATGCTATGGCTATGAGCATTCTTATCGATGTGATACGAGTCACTGATGAATAGGTGTCAAAGTAATCAAGGCCTTCATTTTGTCTATAACATTTTATGACAAGTCTTGCCTTGTATTTCTCTATTGATCCATCCGTTTTCATCTTCCGTTTGAATATCCATTTGTAGCCCAGTGGCTTACAACCTGGAGGAAGATCAACCAACTCTCAAGTATGGTTTTGTAGGATTGAATCAATCTCACTGTTAATAGCCTCTTTCCACAGAGGTGCCTCCGGATAAGACATAGCTTCTTTATAGCTTTGAGGCTCATTTTCTAACAAGTATGTCAGAAAATCGGGACCAAACGACTTAGACGTTCTAGATCTTTTGCTACGAGGTTCGATTGTCTCAACGTTTGCACGTTGATCTGATTCTTGGTCAACCGGATCATTGTCTTTGACAGTATCAATCATTCTTTTAAGAGACTTTGTTCTTTGTATTTCCTTACAAGGAAACGTCTCTTCAAAAAATGTCGCATTTCTTGACTCAATTATCATATTCGGATTGATGTCAGGAATCTCAGACTTGTGTACCAAGAATCGATACGCACTACTGTTGTGAGCATATCCAATGAATATAGAATCAACAGTTTTGGGTCATATTCTAACCTTCTTAGGTTTAGGAACCATTACTTTGGCAAGACACCCCCACACTTTTAGGTATTTGTAGGAAGGTATGTGACCTTTCCCCAACTCATATGGTGTTTTGTCCAATCTTCTGTGAGGAAGCTTGTTTAGAACGCAGTTCGCGGAAAGCAAGGCTTCCCCCCACAAGTTCTAGGGTAAACCAGAACTTGTCAACATGGTGTTCATCATTTCCTTCAATGTTCGATTTTTGCGCTTAGCAATCCCATTTTTTTTAGGAGAATAAGGAGCAGTGGTTTCGTGAATAATTCCGTACATGGAATAATATTCACCGAATGATAACACATATTCACCACCTCTATCACTCCTGATTCTCTTGATTTTCTTGCCAAGTTGATTTTCAACTTCGTTCTTGTAGTGTACAAAGCTCTCAATATCTTCATCTTTGCTCCTCAGCAAATACACATAACAGAATCTTGTGCTATCATCGATAAAAGTGACAAAGTACTTTTTACCGCTTCTTGTTTGCATAATATTCATATCACACATATCAGTGTGTACAAGTTCCAAGGGTTCAGAACTTCGTTCTATGGAATGAAATGGTGTTCTATTCATTTTTACTTCAACACATACATCACACTTATGTTGGCTATCAATTGCAAATTTAGGTATAAGGTCTATGTTAATTAATTTACGCATTGTATCATAATTAACATGTCATAACCTCTCATGCCATATATTTTGTGACTCAATAATATAAGCAAAAGTTGAAGCTTTATTAATCGCACTGTGTCGATTGACAGTCATTACATTGAATTTGAAAAGGCCCTCAGTGAGGTATCCTCTTCCTAGATACACATCATTCTTGGTCAATACAAATTTATCAGAAACAAATACAAGCTTAAAACCAGCCTTGCTTAGGAGAGAGCCCGAGACCAAGTTATTCTGAATATCTGGAACATGCAGTACATTCTTCAATGTAAGCTATTTTCCGGATGTCATCTTCAGAACCAATGTGCATTGTCCAACCAATTTTAAGGTAGACGAGTTTTCCATTGTCAGATGATCGCCCCCATCGACCTTCTGATACAAGGAAAACATCATATTATCTGCACAGATATAACGAGTAGCCCTAGTGTCTACCCACAATTCTCTCGGATTCCCAACTAAGTTGGTTTCGGTTACCATTGCTGACAGATTCATCTCTGAGATCTCTTCAGTCAGTTGCTCATTCTCAGTGACATGGGCCTCATTTCTCTTTTACTTGCCCTTATCCTGAGACTTCTTGTTTCTGCAGTCATTTGCCATATGACCGCTCTTTCCAAAGTTGTAGCACTTTCCCTTGAACTTCTTGTAAGCTTGGGAAGAGTCAGCTCCATTGTTCTTTCTATTCTTGCTACTCTTTACACCCTCAACGATGTTGGCCTTAGACTCCATAGTCTTGTAGCTGGCCTTCTCGGACATCTTGTTTTCCTCTTCGATTCTCAATCGAACACCAAGGACTTCAAGGCTCATATGTTTCTTCTTGTGTTTCAGATAGCTCCTGAAGTCCTTCCATAATGGAGGTAACTTTTCAATAATGGTGGCAACCTGAAACGTCTCACAGAGTTTCATACATTCATCCAGTATTTCATGAATGATCAACTACAGTTCACCCAACCGAGACATTATTGTTCTTGATACTACCATATTGTAGCCCAGGAACCTACTCACGATAAATTTTTTTTGTCCGGCATCCTCGATTTTATATTTCTTGTCGAGAGATTCCCATAGAACCTTCGCAGAAATCATGCCTTGGTACACATTGTACAGGGTACTGTCAAGTCCACCCAAAAGGTAGTTCTTACGCAAAAAGTCGCCATACGACCATGTCTCTTCCTGCATTTGCTTGGCTATATCTGATTCACCCTCCACAGGATCCGGATGATCTTTGAGGTATTTAGCCAACTATAAAGTTGTCAGGTAGAACAACATTTTACTCTGCCACTGTTTAAAGTTTGCCCCACCAAACTTTTTCGGTTTTTCTCCATGAGATACCAGTACTGTGATGTTTCCGCTAGCCATATGTAACTGGAAAAACCAACATGGGTCAATTAGTCTACAAAAGATAAATTGCACAACGATCAACAAATGATCTTGTTCAAAGTGATATACTAAGTAATCATTGTTATTTTATTGGACGGTGGTTCCAATAAACACAAGTCCTTGAATTTCAACTAAAGATTCTTAAGAAAAATAAATAAAGGAATATTCCCAGATGACGAGGGGGGTCCGGAGTAACCACTTAAATCTCTGACCACTTAGGCTTTTATCGCCTTTTTGACAGAATATCATTTAAACATTTTTCAATAGGATCTCTTAGCAATTCAAACTCAGTATTACACTTATGATTTACAATACAATATTTGATATGTGTAGATATATGTGTATGTGTCAATCAAGATTGGATGAAATTACTTGTGTATGATCACACTTTAAATTCTCAACCAATTATGCAACACACAATTATGTTTCAACTTTATCACTATGTGTATGCTTGTGATAATTGAACACCCTAATAATAACTTAAATCTATACTATCAAGATTAATTTTATTCAGTGTATGATTTACTAAGTTAATATTATTCTAAGTCTTTTCAATTTAGAAACAATTCCATGACCTAGTTCGTTAGTGTCGCGTTCGTATCTACGTTCGAACAAGACTGTCCAGTGTGTGTACGTTCGTGCTGTGTTTGAGAACGCATTCGAACGAAGTGTTCCAGAGAGTTCACGTTCGTGTAGCGTTTGATAAAGCGTTCGAACGATGTGTTCCAGAGATTTCACGTTCGTGTAGCATTCGAGCACACATTCGAACGAAAATATTCCAGAGAGTCTATGTTCGTATCGCGTTTAAGACGCGTTCGAACATTTTTAAGTCAGAAGGCTTGTGTTCGATTTGCGTTTGAAGACGCGTTCGAACGTTCTTAGGCAAAAGGCTTACGTTCGAGATGCGTTTGAAGACGCGTTCGAACGTTCTTACAAAATTTCAGATTTTAGTCTTTACGTTCGTCGGACGTGCGAATACCCTACGTATTTTTCATGCACATACTTTATTTTTCCAGAAAATCTTCTTATCTAAGCATGTGAATTACTATCTAACAACACTAAATAATAAGTTCTTAAGATTGTTGTTCTATTGGTGTCATTAAACAGAAAATCAACATGCAACATAAAATCAAAGTAGATCTATTTTTACATGCAAAATCCTAAAACTTTTAGAATGAAGAAAAACCTGAAAAAATGACGAATGCAACGATCCAGGTTGAGAAGATTCTCTGTCCTTAAAAACTTATCAGCCCCGTCTTGGTGCTCTACGGGTTTTGTGGCTAATGTTCTCCCAAGATAACCCGGATTCCTCTTGTTCAAGGGGCACTCCTTAACAAGATCTCGAACTTAGAATATGGTGGTACTCTCTCAGACTCAAGAAACAATATGAGACTCTGGACTTTATGTTTGAATTCAGATGGAATCAGATCTCTCAAAAAGGAACATAAAGGCTTCCTTTTATAATTATGGAAGGGTGCCTCAAGGGCACCATTTGGATTTGGGTGCAACTCCCCAAAGGGTTATACCCCTCCTATGCACCCTTTGGAGCATAAGACCATGTTACACACAATTTGAGGACATGTCCTTATGGGGTACTATCCAACGGACATGTCCCTCCTTCATCCAAACTATTATCTTTGAAGATTAGAAGAATTTACAACAGTGATTTAGTGGTGTAGCATTCAGGATTTTACCTTGAGGTTCTGGGTTCGAATCCAGGAAATGTGTTTCTTATAAGAACCTGGGACACATGAGGGTTTTACCTGCTCTGCTTAAGTCCGAAAGAGATGATTTGGCGACGCGGTTTCTAACGATTCCAAAAAAATATATATATATATATATATTCCCAGAATATCCATTTTACATCAGCCAAAATCAAATCATTTGATACCACCCATAAATTGAAAGATTAATTGAAGTCAACTAAGAAGAGTCACCACATGCTCCACAACCAAATAATAAATAAATATGGTCCATTCATCAAATTTTTATTTAATGTGTAAAAATTTAGGTCACTTGCAAGAAAAATATCTAAAAGCTTTAGGCATAAGTTGTCTCAAGATCTAATCAGCCGAGGTAGAATAATTTCCTTTAACACTTTTAAAAGTGAAATCTGATTTTTTTGACCGGTCATTGTCATGTAAAAAGATATTATGAATTATAATATGATTTACAAGCGCTCATGGATATAATAATTGATATATATCCAAAAACTAATACATCAAGAGTTTAAGATTATCCTAAACTTGTATATTTAGTCTAAGATTTATTGGCGATAGATGATGAATAGTTTTGAATATCGGAACTCTTTTTTTCTTTTTTCTTTTTTTGAAACGTTGGAAATCTCGGCGCCAAACCACCAGACCGGGACTTAAGAGGAAAATATAAAACCCGCGACTACTCCGGACTCTTATAAAAAAATGTACTTCCTAAATTCGAATTCAGGATCTGACAATCAAATCCTAAACCATTTGCCACCGAATCAATTAAATATCAGAACTCTTCAATTCAATTTCAAACCTACATATTGTATAACTCTTGCAGGCTAACTTGACTAGTTTTACATTCATGGTGGCAAAGATTTACCTATCAAGATAGAAACAACATCAATGGTGTAAGATATATGGAATATCTAAAAAAGCAGCTGGCAAAATCTATATATAATCTTGATAAGTGCTTGTCGATGAAGATGAAGGTCCCCCTTAGCCTCTGGATTATGCATGCAGCCTTATTTAACTGGATAAGAATTTGATGTTCCTTATCTTTCATAATTTTTTGCTTTTATATATCATTTGTTTTCCCCCATTTTCTCTTTGTGTCAATACCAATCATTTAAGTTGCTTGAGACAAATAATTAAGTTCATTTGGCATGATATTATCTGGCTTGGTGGTGTAGGGTTCAGGATCTGACCTCCAGGTCCTGAGTTCGAATTTATGGAGTGCGTTTCTTATAAGAGTCTGAGACAACCGGAGATTCTACTTATTCTGCTTAAGCCTGAAGTGAGTGGTTTGGCGGGGGGATTTCTAACGATTTAAAAAAATATATATATTGCTGACATTATATATGATTAATTTCTATAATATGTGAATAGTAAGCTAGTCAATTCTGGTTGAAATATATACCCAATAACTTTGATGACAACCTATTTCACAACCATATAATTACAAAACAAAACGTTGACCAATAAATTACTTTTCATACACCCCCTAGAGCAAAATAAATAATCACCAATGTTTTCTAACAGCACTGTAGTTTGGAAGTTAAAGTGATGAAAAATCTTTATTATTTTTATTATATATTACGATGGTAGCGTATAATCCATACGAAAATTCGATAATATCTTATTATATGTATAAAAATAGTAAAAAAAATGATATTTATATTTAATATAACTCCATATGATTAACTGATATTATCACTTTACTCATAAAACGATTTTACCGAAGAATTACTCATATGCACTTATATTATTTCAATTTCGTCCGGAAAAATTCTTGCAACTAATACAAAAATATTTTATCACGCGTGTTTAAATAATAAAAAAAATTAAATAAATGATAATTTCATTTAACTCGTAGCAGATAGTTTCTCTTCCACTTGTAATATATTTTTTATAGCTAGTTGATTCTAAGTCGGGAAAAAATAATAATTATGTTAATTCTCGAAAACGGCTCTAGCCAGCAAGATAACAAACGGAATCAAGGCCATATTTGGTGGGACCATGCACCGATTCATCGACGGTATCAAGGCTTCCACGTGGGCACTCTCTTCACCATTTCTCTCTCTCTCTTCTCCTATCTTTGGCTTGAGGACATTATTAATACACTCATCCCAATCATTTCCAATTTCCAATTTCCAATTTCAATTTATAAATTTTATTTTATTTTTTATTTTAGTATATATATAGTCTTTAATGTGATATCATCACCAAATAATAATGATTATGAGTCTTTGTCAGAGTGTCCAGCACTCATTCTTAGGCTTAAAAAACACCGCCACCGTTGATGATGCTGCCTATAGATCACCTTCACCGTCACCGTCACCGGCAACGGAATCCCCTCTCTTTACTTTCCCATCTGCGTTTTCCAAGAAAGACCCCGGTGGCATAGGTTTCATTGATGATATGGGTGGAGGTGTTGATGGGCTCATGTCCTGCACTGAGAGTCTAGGGTTTGAGAGTTCTGATGAAAGGATAGATCATCATCAGATGGAGGATATGGATCATGCGGGAACGAATTGTAATCCATCTTCGAGTAAGCCCAGGTGGAGGAAAGATCATCATCATGATCATGATCGTGATCATGATGATCGTGATCGTGATGATCATGAGGTGGTGAAGAAGAAGTTTCCGCCGCCGATTTCGTCTATTAACGGAAATGGTCAGCATAGTTTCTTTCTCAGGTCTGTGACGAGTGATGGGAGGTTGGAGTTGACCGAAGTTAGGATTGATAGACCGGAGATTCTACGAGCCTCGCGTGAAGATGGAAGGTTGAGATTGCATCTCATTAGAGATTATGAAGATGAACAAGATGATGAAGAAACCCTAGAAGAAGAAGATGATGATGAAGAAACCCTAGAAGAAGAGGAGGAGGAGGAGAAGGAGGAGGGGAGAGTTGGGGAATGGAAATTAGAAGGGTTTAGGAGGTGTAATGAGATGATGGGTCATCATGACCATCATCATCATCATCATCATCAATGCCATCCGTGTGAGTGGAGGCAGCAGTGTGTGCCAACAAGATGAATGATTTACATGCAGCATGTGCTCACTTGGATGCTAGTGAAGCAGTGGCGGAGCAATGTAAAGATGAATAGGGTAATTATCGATCTCGCTAAATCTGAAAATTTATTAAAAAATGACAAATAAATTAATGAAAAGTTTGATTTATTTGCGTCCGCAAAATCAATTTTTTTACCACTGGTTTTCATGAATGTGTGCGCATGCTTGAGAGTTGCTTCAGGTTTCCGTGCTTGTGAAATATGATTAGTTAACAGTTGATATTTTGAAATTAAGTGTGTCCCATTAATTTTTAATAAAATCATAATTTTATATGTTTATTTTCTTTTGTTTGGGCAATTGTAATGTTAATGGTTTGATTATATTGGTGGCTAACAAAAGATGTTAAATTTCCGAAAATGTACGATACAACGAAAGTATCACACGCTGCCAACTAAAAATATGAATATTAAATTATATATGTTATTTAATAATTTATTTGTGATATTACATCACTCATATTTTTATTACATCAAAGAATTATTCTCAAAATAGAGAGGCTATTTATTGTAGTTTTTTTTTTTTTTTTATGTTGACTTGGTCTCATGATGAATTGAGATCACATTGAGCCAGTGGGTCATGCGGAATTTGATCACATGTCCAATCAAAAAGAGCTGGAGAGGGAATCTTATGAAGTGACATATACATGGAATCTGAGGTTGAAAAATTGCAAAATTAAACAAAATGATTAAGAAAAAAAAAACAATTTAGCTAGGTTGAAGTCGTTGACTATTAAATTCTTCTGACTAAAAAAACTCAATAACAAAATTCATTAAGATATATAAAACCAGCTGCTTATATCAAAATCTTTTTCGAATTTTATTTGTAGCAAAAATCTTATATATCGGCACGGTTGGACTCAAAGCGAAGTAAAATTATAGAATCTGATTTCACTTTCTGTTTATTTTCTCAATTTATAAACTTCAGGTTTTTGTTTGACTAAAATATGCTTGGTGTTGTTTCTCAAAGTTAGGGGGGGCACTATCGGATTCGGATTAGACCGAATCTGAATCTGATTCAATTCGATAAGAGTAGACTAGTTTGGTTCGATCGGATTTTGAGTCCTTATCGAATCGATCGGATTTGATCTGATAACTATCGAATCGAATCGGATTTATTCGATCTAATTTGAAATCTTAACGAATCAGATAAATTCGATTTGATAATGAATCCGGTAGTAGATTCGATATGATAACAGATCTGATTCGATATGATACAGATCCGATTTGATAAAAACGATTTGAATTTTAAGTTATCCGATCCGATTCGATAAAATTGATATGAATTTATAATTTTCGGATCAATTTTTCGAACCGGATATGTTATCGCATCGGATTTGTTATCGAATCGAATCTACTATCGGATTTATTATCAAATCGGATTCGAATCCATTATCAAACCGGATTCTCTTTAAGATTCAGATTCGTTATCAAATCGGATAAAATCTGATTTGATCCTATAGTTATCAATTTTATCCGATCCGATCTGAAATTCGACATACCAACCAAACACGATTTGATCAGATTCGGGAGCTAGAACCGATCTGATTTGATCCGATATTTCGGATCAAATCGAATATGATCTGACCCGATCTCGGATCGAATCGAATAAGATTTGACCCGATCTGATCTTATCCCCATATTTTAAAAAATAGTATGTGCTAGTTTTTTTTTTTTTCAAATAAAACTAAATTAAAATTATATAAAATTTGCATCCATTGTGTAGTTAGCCTGCCTATGCTAAGGACTAACCCTATAAATTGAGTACGATCTTATATATAAATACAAATTATTATACAATAATTGATTTAAAATACTCTTTAAAAAACCATTGTAAAAACAAAATGCACTAAAGACACTTTTAGAAAAGACACTTCCACCAATAAGTGATATGCATTTTAACAAATTATATTTCAACAAGAGAAACTTTTGTAGCTCTATCATATCACTCCACAAGCACCTTAGTTTTGGCTCTTCTATTGATATTGTGATTTGGCTCCTCCATTTGATATTGTGATATATATATATATATATTTTTTTTGCAAATGATCAATAATGTATAACAATAAATCGTCTCTAAGAGACGTGACTTGATAGTATAAGACTTAAGATTGGATTTTCAGGTTCTGAATTCGAATTCAGGAGATACGTTTCGTGTAAGAATTTGAGACAGCCAGAAGTTTTACCTATACCACTTAAACGCATGTCAAGTGATTTGACCACGGGGTTTCCAATGTTTCAAAAAGAATATTATAATAAATCTTTCATATTTGAGACTATATATGATTTGTTCATTTTAAATAAGGGGAAGAGTAAGAATTTCAGTTTTTTTTTTTTTTTGGATATAAGTGTCCAATGGTATTATTGTTCTAATATAATCAAAAGATGCATAAAAAAAAAAACTTATATGAGACCAACACACTGCGATCAACTGGGTGCTCAAATTAGAAAAAAAATTTCATATAAGAAAATAAATTTTATCACTTTAATAAACATTTTGTAAGAGATTAATCATAAAGTGAGGGAGAAAAAATTTAGACACGCGACAAGATTTTACTTGACAATTTTATTAGGATGATATATATATAAGACTACCTCTTATAAATTTATACAATTTGTCCGTCTGAATTCAAGAAAAAAAACAACACCAATATAAATATTTAATTTAAAGTTATTAGCACCATGTTTTCATAAAAATTCGAATTCAGATAGTCTTAAGTTCAAGTGAAATAAAATGTTTAGTAGAGGATAGTATAGGGGTGTTTGCTGTACAGTTGGGGTCGGCTTTTCGTTTTACATCTCAACTCGTGTGGGTTGGTGGTTTGGCAAATTAGAAACCAAAATCTCAAATTTGATCAGGAAAATCGCGGCGGTTCAGTGATTTGGGCGGTTCGGATTAGAAATTTTTTAAAGAAAATTTTGTGTTTTCACGTAATAATTAAAGAGGAAAAAAATACTAAATTTCATTTATACAGTGCGTATTATCATATGATTATTGAATATGTTAAATTTCATTGTTCAAAAATAAGAAAAGTAAGCAGTTTATGCGCTTCGGATCAAAATTTACGATTCGAACGGTTCAGGTCACGATTTTAATCAAAACCACACACCGATCCAAAATTAACAAATTCAATTCAGATCCAATCGAAATCATTATCAATATTTTTTAAAACCTATCAAATATCAATCAATGATCATGACCATGTTGTAAAAAATGAGGGACTTTGTGGATCAAAAGAAAGAACTTAGAAATCGTCGACAGCAGGGTTCGAACCTGCGCGGGCGAGGCCCAACAGATTTCAAGTCTGTCTCCTTAACCACTCGGACATATCGACCATTGGATGCCATTGATGTTCCAGTTAATTTATTTATAATATATTTTACTTCTCCTCCTCTCCTTCTACATTAGTATATTTTAATTAGCTCTTAATTGTCATGTAACAGATTTTTGATAATGTACCCCATACTATGGGGGGTTCAAGGATATTTCTAGGGGTGGCAGAAAAGCTCGAGTCTGGCCCGATCTCGAGTCGGGTCTTAGAGACCGAAGCCCGGCTCGGGTCGGACTCGACAATTTAAGTCCGGGCCTGACCCGCTTAAATTAAAAAATAAAATAATTCACAAAAATTCAAAATTCACTCTCACTCACTCAACCTCTGCCTCACGCCCTAATTTCTTTCACACAATCAATCACAATGTCTAATCTTTCTCTTTCGTCACTTCGTCAGTTCGCCTCTCTCACTCACATTTCTTTCACTAATCTATGATTCTCTTCATCTCTCTCACTCGTGACTCGACCATACTCCAGTGATAAGTCTTGTCTCACTGTTGTGCTTGCAAAACTCACTGTTGTGCTCGAAAAACTCAGCTCGGCAGCTCGCTCTCCAAATTCCACTCTCGCCTCGGCGACGACAGCCTCGCCTTTCACTCAGTCACTGACTCACTACTCTACTTCCCAGTAATAGTAAGTTGTTAAAGCTCCACTCTCAAAATTTGACTATTTGAGTAAGCATTTTTAGCCCAAATTCATATATGTGATAAACTCTAGAAATCACTTTTACATTTTAGCTTTGATTTAACATTCATAATAATGCATTTGTAGATTTTAAGTAATAATGCATTTGAGTAATTGAATTTATGTTGAGATTTTAAGCTCTCGTTCATGTTGAATACCCAATTTTCCTCAAATATGGGGCTTGGTCGAATTGATAATTTGATTTTAAGCATTATTCGTGTTGAATGTGTTAGAGTTGGTGCTCGGAGTGTCAATCCAGATCGTATTTATGTTCGATTTATGAATATGAACAATTTCTTTTTCCATAATATTACTTATTTATGGTAGCACCTCTTATTTTTATATACGTATTCAATCTAATTATGATTATAAATCTGATTTAGTGATACATATATATTAGACAAAGACCTTAGGATTTATAACGTAGTGCTCAGTTACAATGTAGTTTATAATTGACATTGGGAAGCGTCACTATAAGTTGTATATTCTCAAATAAAGTTCTTGGTCAAGATTTACTAACATGGGTCGGTTAGTAAAATCCGCTGAGACCAGTACATGTCGTATATAGAGACTCGTATAGATGTGTAGGTATTTATTTGATAAACACTGAACGACTCACCGAATATTTCCTAATAGATGGTATACCAACGTATCTAGGAATCTTCTCGAGTCGAGTAGCATAGTGGTCCTTCGACTTGAGATACCACTGTGGATATATGAGATATCCTCCACACTTTGATGAGAGTCACGTCACCGATTTATTTAGATCAGACCTTCGCCTATTTATTGGGTATAGACTGATGATTATGATATCATATTAGTATCAGATAGAATCCATTAGTCCTGTGTACATGGCATAAGTATCATGTACGTATTTGCGATCTAGTAAATCCATGGTCGTGGTATACTTCAGAAGCGAGTTCCGAGTGTTATTTAGAGATCATAAATTTAAAAGTCGACTATTTTATATCTTAGGGATTTGACATTCTTATCTATATCCCTGGTATAATAATGATAGTCTGTGACAAAAGGATTATACGCATGCAATGACCTCGACTTGCGTAGTTTAGCGAGATTATCCATGTTCGTCATAATTCACGAGTTGGTAACTTATGGACACAAATTGAATTTTGTGACAGATAAACCTAAACTTAGAGAGTCCCAAAATATGAAGTGTACTTGTTGAGCATTTGGGCAACACGTTATGAATCATATAGATTATTCATAAACTTCACCAGATTAAATGACTTAATTTGAATCGTTTAAACGGTTAAACGAAAATACATGCATTAGAGGCATTTCGGTCAATTAATAATTAATATATATTTGTATTTGATACAAAATTTGATTTGATACATATTAATTAATTATCAAATGAGATTTTGACACATGCCATAAATATATGTATTTTTTATTTAATGTAAATAAAAATACACATATAATAATAATCGCATTAATTAATTATTTAGATGTTTAAATGTTAAATGCGTCTACAATTGAGATTTTGTATAAGGGCACTGGCGATCCTGCAAAACAAAGATGTAGGGTGAGCGTAGAGGGTCTACCCACTGGTGTGGTGGATACCGTAGGCACTCTGACGCCCAAGTCAGTGAGGGAAATGAGGTACAAAATTCGTAGAGGGGGAGAATAAGGTTAGATGTTACCTTGATCATTGCCAGCTGCCGTGAGGGCGGTAGATGAGAGGTTTAGTTGTTTTGGAGAGAGTAGTATTGGGATATCAATATCAGAACCCCCCGTTCCTTGTAGACTTCAGCTCATTTTATAATCTATTTGAGGTGAGACTCGTTTAATTGACATACGTTTTTTGTGTTGGTAACGGTCGCATCATAAAGGAGAATTATGGGCACATTGGGCAGTCATGAAGACTGAAAACGGTTGGGTTATAAATGGTGTTTATGTATGGGCTAACATACGTTGGGTCTTTGGATATGTGCTGGTGTGGGCCTGCAAATCTTTGGGCCGATATACACTAAATCTGGGCTACCTAAGAGAGTGAATATGTGATGGCAACTTGGGCCGGAAGTAAAAGGTTGAAATTACCCTTGTGCTAAATTTGGTATGTACAGTTTGTCCCATACTCTCTAAGTCAAAGAGTCATTGGCTTGGAGAGTACTTGATGTGTGTGTAGCTTGTGGCGAGGCCATAGTATGTAGGCGTACTCGAGTGTTGATGCTGCCTATTGATTAAACGAATGTAAAGTTATGAGCTTGACTCTGCGAAAGTCAATGGGGAAGTACCCAATTGACCGAACCAAATGAAGGTCAGGATATAAGTCATATGATATGTGTAAACCATGTACACAACTTGACTAGTCATGAGTCTATGGGGGATGTCCCCGGTCGTCTGGACTTGATGAGGCCAAGAAGATATAAGTCATACGATATGTGTAATCCGTGTCTACAACTTGACTCGAGATGAGTCTATGGGGGATGTCCCTGGTCGTCTGGACTTGATGAGGCCAGGAAGATATAAGTCATACGACATGTGTAATCCATGTACATAACTTGACTCGACATGAGTCAATGAGGGATGTCCCCGGTCGTCTGGACTTGATGAGGCCATGAAGATATAAGTCATACGACATGTGTAATCCATGTCCATAATTTGACTCGACATGAGTCAATGGGGGATGTCCCCGGTCGTCTGGACTTGATGAGGCCAGGAAGATATAAGTCATACGACATGTGTAATCCATGTCCACAACTTGACTCGACATGAGTCAATAGGGGATGCCCCCGGTCGACTGGACTTGCTGAGACTAGGAAAATCTCCATACTACTGGTCAAGGACTAGAGGAGTCTACAAATTTGCCTAAACCAGATGAAGGTCATGTACTGAACTCGACTCTACATGAGCCATGGGCGGTGTCCCCGGTCGACTGGACTCGCTGATGGTACGAGAGCAGTTTCGCTTGACATGTCGTATGAAACGAATATCCCCTGTCTACTGAACCAGACGATGGTTAAGGAGGGTCTTCACTCCTCACTCTACGAGATCTGACAATGTTCAGTGAGGGTCTTCATTCCCCATCCTACAAGACTTGACAAAGCTCAATGGAACTACTGTCGAATGGGCTATCAAGTGGATCTGATGAGTGTCCATGAAGGTCAACACTCATTCTCATAGGCCTGATGAAGGTCCAAAAGACTTCGGTTGAATAGACCTGTCGTATGAATTTGATGAATGTCTAGCAATGTCATTCTTACTCTACTAGACCTAAAGAATGCCTTAGATTCTACAATGAGCTTGATGAGGTCACCACTCCTCACTCTTCTAAGATACTACTACCGTCGAATTATTTTGACTAATGGACTTGATGAAAGTCTAAGGCATCAATCCTGATTCTACTAGACCTAAGAAAGGTCAATGTGGTTTCATCCCTCACGCTACGATTGACCGGCGTAAACACACACGTATAACGCAAGCGCACGTATCGTTCAAGTAGTATAAAAATATCGATCCTACGAGGACTTAATTCCTACTGTTGTTATTAATTGTTGAATCTATTTATTTACAAATATCTAATTATAGGGAGAAGAGAATGATTGTTTGATTGGTTGAAAGTGGTTTTACAAATAAATAAATAAATAAAAAGACAAAAGAAAATACTAAGGAAAATAACAAAAGACACAAAGATCTAGGGTTGTGATTTCTTTTAATATCATTTTAAAGATGAAGTGGTTATCTTAAAGTTGGTAATATATTGATTTATTAACCTGGAACACTAAATTATGTGTAAGCCTCTGTCGATGGTCAGACACAAATACCCAGTTTAACCCAATTGAACCATATGTCTATGTCAACCAAATTATCTGGATTCATTAAGTTTAAGTTCCAATTATGGCTACCCCCGCCCGACAGGTATATTCCTATCCTGTAAGGAAATCTATTAAAGGGTTATCTATCCTCAAGGAAGATCGTGGGTTATTAAGTCTAAGGCTGAAACCTAAAATCCCTATGTCTAGTTCATTTTAGATTTACCATATCAATCTTATTGGTGATCAGACAACAAGAAGCATTAAGCTTAAGACTTAATAAATAAACCTTTAAATTACCCAACTATAAAATAATCCCTTATAAACCGGTGATATTAAAAGTCATCACAACCCCTAATTAACTAACACATAACTAGGACTAGTAAATTCATAAAAGTAAAAGACATAAAGTAAAAAGCTGAAAAATAAATTACAATAAAATAAAATGCTAGGGTAAAAGGAATTACTTTTACTACTACTAATTTAGATATCTCCCATAAAATAATATATAAACTTGTGATAATATTACCAACCGACCAGTCTGGCGGTATCCTGATTAAGTCAAATTAAGTCCAACCAGCCATTAAGGCGGAACAAAAATAAATTTACCAACCGACCAGTCTGGCGGTATCCGTGATTAGTCAGGTTTAAACCAGATTAAAATTAAATTACCAACCGACCAATATAGCGGTATTCCTTATTAAGTCAATATTTTAAATAGTTAATATATTATTTTTAAGAGAGATTAATCTAAATAGCAATAGTAGAAGAATTACCTTTCACCCTAGCTGAGGAAATTATTTCAACATGGTGAATAGTAAAAACTGTAAAAAGTAAAAAGTAAAAATTAAATTACTATTATTACAAAAAGTAATTAAAATTATTTACAAAACTAAAAATTAAAAACTAAAAAAAAATAAAAATTCTAGAGAGAGAAACTCTCTATAGAGAGAGAAATCAAGAGAAGAGAGGTGTACTGAAATCTGAAATTTCGCGCTGAATTTATAGGCAGAATTTTTACTGTTCGGGCGTCGCGACGCCAAGGAGTTCAGCGTCGCGACGCTGGATTTGTCGACGTGGCACGATGAGAAGGCGACACGTAGCAAGGCGGCTGACTGTTCACGCGACACGTGTCAAGGCGGCTAATTCTCAATTATTGTGATGACGTCATGCTGACGCGGCGACGACGTGGCGATGACGTGGCATGACGTGGCGTGGCGGCTGACTGTTCACCTGTCGGCACAATAGGATTGCGACACGTGGCGACACGTGTCAAGTTGTGATTGGCTGAGGCTGACGTGGCAAGTTGACTCGGTTGACCTGCTGACGTGGACGATGATGTGGCATGACACGTGGCAAGGTTGACTTGTTGACCGATGATGTGGCTGATGACGAGGCGACACGTGTCAAGTCTGAGTGTCAGCATCATATGATGATGACACGTGGCACGGCGCATGTTAGCAGATCGGCTGTGATGGTGACACGTGTCACGGCGCATTTTAGCAAAGTCAAAACTTCTCAAATTGTTGACCGTTGACCTGGCGCACGTTAGCAGATTCGGCTCACGCTGGGCGTCGCGGCGCGCAGTGTTTCAGCGTCGCGACGCGGAAAAGACGGAAATATCCCTGTTGACGCATTTTTGTCCGGTTTTGCCCCAAATTGCCTCCAGTGCTGTCCAAACTTTATTTATCTGCAAAATAACAATAAAACACATCAAAACGTTCACAAAACTCAAGAAACTATACAAAATATTAAGGTAAATGAGTGGGAAATAGTGATATAAATACCACTCATCACACCCTCAAACCTAACATTTTGCTAGTCCTCGAGCAAAATACAAAATAAAATAACATAATAAAATTTAACTAAGCCACTTTCGTAGGGATCACGGTTGCATTTAGCATATGCAACAAGCCTTTAAACCCCTAGGTGTCCCTAGTGGACGAGTTGTAGTCTCGTGAGGGTTTACAGCAATGATACCCACAAACATTTTACAAAAGTAAAAAGGTATTAAAACTAATGCACACAAAAGCAAAAAGACAAGCGAAAAGAGAATAAAGAAAGTTAGTGACTAATCAGTTGAAAATTCTACTCCAAGTTACTAGTTGTTTTGTTTCATTCTAAATTACCGAATAAGTAAATTCTCCGATTATTTTTACCATTCTTCATATATACAGCTAACAAAATATTAATCAACTCATTTTTGCCCACAACAGTCATAAGTGCAGTTGATAAGAGAGTAATATTTTTGTCCTAAAGTTCTATCAGATTTCACACCTTTTTGTAGTAATGGAATAATTTTTCTGATTTTTTTTTTATTTTTCTCTATTTTTTATTTATATACAATACCTTCCGTCTATGTAGCGAGCTTTGGGTCGGTGGCTCCCAAACCAGTTGGCTTTAGGGCACCAGGTGTTAAGACACCCCTACGAACTTAATTACTCAGACTTCAGATATATATATATTTTTGCAGCATCTTCGATCCATGTAACGAGCTTTGAGCCAATGACTCCCAAACCAGTTGGTTTTAGGGCACTAGGTATTAAAACACCCTTACAGACTTAATAACTCGGATCTCAGACTTTTTTTTTTTTTTTACTCCATCACTTTTTAGAGATGTTTCCTCCAATTAAACTATAGCACTAAATATTACAAACTTTTCAATTTTAGATCATGTCCGTATGTTTCCATGTAAGTTCATAATACCTGTCAACTGAACATATGAAGATCCATTTTAGTCAGTGTTAAGGAGAATTCACAAATTAAATAATTCAAAATGAAATAAACAAAAATTAACTTGTTTTGAAATAGGTTTGAGATACGTCTCAGGAGCGGAAATTCCTTACTCGGCTATCTCTTACCAATTTCACCTTTTTAGTCAAAATAAAAACACAAAATATGCAAAATATTTTTGTAATTTTTGAAAATTTTTCAATTTTTTTTGTATTTTTCGAAAAATTTTGAGCTAAAAATAAAAACAGCATACAACTAAAAATAAGATATTAATCAACTAATTCCCTCCCCCAAACCTAAATGAGACATTGTCCCCAATGTCTTAAACAGTAAAAGGAGAGTTAGAAGGTTGTACCTGGTTAGCTGAAATCTACAGGAAATTAAAGGTTAAGATCCAGATTAATTCGACGCCTCTTACCACGATCGTCCTCGGACCAATTTATCTTTGAAATGATAGGGTCAACTTGTGGTTCATAGGCTATGAGTTGGTCTATCAGATCCGGAGCAAGTTTGGCAGTGAAGAGGAGTTCTTTCATAGGTTTTGAAACGAACCCATTTCTCCGAGCATCATCAAGAAACACACAAAGAAATCAATAAAATCCATCAACGTTGAGTAGTCCAAGCGGTTTCTGGTGTATGTTCAGGTTCGCCCAAGATAGAACTATAAAAATTTCTTCCAATGTACCCAAGCCACCTGGCAAAGCAATAAAAGCATCAGCACGGTTAATCATTTCTACCAAACGTTCAGACATACCTGATACGATCAGTTCCTCTCCGTTAGTTGGTTCAATAAGATTTGCCTCTGCCAAGGGTTTTGGGACGATTCCCAAAACGTGACTGCCTCCTTCCTGTACGGCCTTTGAAACGATCCCCATAAGTCCGAGATTTCCTCCGCCATATATTAGGTGCATATTTCTTGCAGCTAAAACTCGACCCAATTCCCGTGCTGCTTCTATGTATTGTGGTTTAGTACCAACAGTACTACCGCAAAACACACAAATGTTTTCAACTCGTCTTCTTGAAGTGGCTTCCATTTTTTTATGTATTTCTTTTTCAAATCAAGATGCCTTCAAAAGTGCAATGACGGGCTGAATTTATAGTACCTGAAAAAGGGTGAGTAATAATAGCAGAAGTATCTTTCAGAGGACGTTTGTTTGCTAAATAACAAAAGAAATCGTGAAAGGTCAAAAAGTCTGGATCCTGTCTACGAAAATAAATATAATTACAACAGAAAAGCGAATCAAAGCAATAATTAAAGTAACGGAATTGTGTACGCAATACGCCACTTGCTTAGTATAAATTCATTAGAATGAGTCTCAAGATTTCATTCATTACTAAGTCTTTGCTAATGAATTGTTTCTCTTCTTTGATTGCCAAACACAATTCCTTCTGTCTTAAAATGCTTCGTTTGTGCCTTTCCCTACAAAAAATAACACACAAAATTAAAAAGTTCACACAAAATATGAAAACAGAAATTACAACAAATTGCATGGGTTGCCTCCCTGCTAGCGCTAAATTTTTCGTCTTCAGCCAGACGTGAATGAAATTTATTTGTCAAGGAGGTTTCAATGTCGTTTTGGATGTCCGATTAAAGATAATCCCGTGAGCGTTGCTTTTGAAGGGTCTCTTCCAACGGTAAAGTGGCAAAAATAATTTTGTTTCATTCAGTGCTCGTGCCACCTTTTTAACTTTTGTTGCTCCAGTGGTTCCTGCAAAGAAAGAAAGAAAATCAGGAGGTCTCGTATGGTGTTTGACTTGGAATGGAAATTCCATTATGTCAAGCTTCTGGGTGATATCTTTGATTTGCACTCCCCAAAACAGCGATGTTTTTCCTGAATGCTCTGGATCTTTATTAAGTTCTGACAATTGCTCCTTCATTTGCTCTTCTTTTTGCTCCACCTTTTCTTCACAGATGTATTTGAAAATTTCCATATTCAGCTTTTCATCCGTCAGCTGTGAAATACATGTTTCAAAATTTTCAACCTGAGGATGAAAAGAAATGTCAGATTTTAGGTCTTCATCCTCTGATCTGGGTGAAATGATTGGCTCAGGTAGATCTTCATCAAACATTTGTGCAATAGAATCTCCAAGATCTTCATTTTGAGGCTTGAAAGTTTGATCCTCCGTTGTTGGTGCAGTTGGTATAAATGGATCAGCTTCCTCCTCGTCAGAGTCAGAATAATAAAAATCAAATCGAGACTTTGCCGGTTCGGGTTCCTGAACTGATACCTCTGGTTGTTGATACTGCTCAGCCTCCTCTTCTGTTGAAATGTCATTGTGAAATGATTGGTATTTGAAGGCTTCATCAGTGTCATCTGAGAATGGTTCTTGAAGTATATAATTCTGGTTTTCTGTTAATTGTCTGATTTGATCTGTCATTCTCTGTATGGATTCTGTGTTACTCTGAATTTGTGCATCAAATTGAGCTGTCTGTTCTTTGAACATGTGAATCAATTGATCTTCCTCTGATGGTTCTGGTTGTTGATAAGGATCGAAGGAAGATGGTGGATAAGATGGAAAATGTGATTCTGTGAAATGTGATGGTTCTTCGTACCATGAAGGATCTTGATAGTTCTGCCACCCTGGATGGTAGTTGTATTCGCAATAATCGCTTGGGTGGTCACCATTACATATGTCACATCTCCACATTGAGTTCTGTTGAGCAAATGTAGTATTGCTTGGTTCTGGCATCCAGTGATAATCATTGGGCTGGACAACAGGCCTCAGAAAACCGGACTGTTGCTCCCAAATGTGGGGTGTATCTTCTTGTAAAGCATGTAGTCTCTCAATCTCCCAGTAATGTTCCATTTTTAAGTCACCTGAAATCAAAAGAAAGAAAGAAAAATTAAAAATAAAGAAAATTAGATACAAGTAAATTAGATAGCTTCAAAATTAATAACTCAAGAAATATAAGTCCCCGGCAACGGCGCCAAAAACTTGACCGGCGTAAACACACACGTATAACGCAAGCGCACGTATCGTTCAAGTAGTATAAAATATCGATCCCACGAGGACTTAATTCCTACTGTTATTAATTGTTGAATCTATTTATTTACAAATATCTAATTATAGGGAGAAGAGAATGATTGTTTGATTGGTTGAAAGTGGTTTTACAAAATAATAAATAAATAAAAAGACAAAAGAAAATACTAAGGAAATAACAAAAGACACAAAGATCTAGGGTTGTGATTTCTTTTAATATCATTTTAAAGATGAAGTGGTTATCTTAAAGTTGGTAATATATTGATTTATTAACCTGGAACACTAAATTATGTGTAAGCCTCTGTCGATGGTCAGACACAAATACCCAGTTTAACCCAATTGAACCATATGTCTATGTCAACCAAATTATCTGGATTCATTAAGTTTAAGTTCCAATTATGGCTACCCCCGCCCGACAGGTATATTCCTATCCTGTAAGGAAATCTATTAAAGGGTTATCTATCCTCAAGGAAGATCGTGGGTTATTAAGTCTAAGGCTGAAACCTAAAATCCCTATGTCTAGTTCATTTTAGATTTACCATATCAATCTTATTGGTGATCAGACAACAAGAAGCATTAAGCTTAAGACTTAATAAATAAACCTTTAAATTACCCAACTATAAAATAATCCCTTATAAACCGGTGATATTAAAAGTCATTACCACCCCTAATTAACTAACACATAACTAGGACTAGTAAATTCATAAAAGTAAAAGACATAAAGTAAAAAGCTGAAAAATAAATTACAATAAAATAAAATGCTAAGGTAAAAGGAATTACTTTTACTACTACTAATTTAGATATCTCCCATAAAATAATATATAAACTTGTGATAATATTACCAACCGACCAGTCTGGCGGTATCCTGATTAAGTCAAATTAAGTCCAACCAGCCATTAAGGCGGAACCAAAATAAATTTACCAACCGACCAGTCTGGCGGTATCCGTGATTAGTCAGGTTTAAACCAGATTAAAATTAAATTACCAACCGACCAATATAGCGGTATTCCTTATTAAGTCAATATTTAAATAGTTAATATATTATTTTTAAGAGAGATTAATCTAAATAGCAATAGTAGAAGAATTACCTTTCACCCTAGCTGAGGAAATTATTTCAACATGGTGAATAGTAAAAACTGTAAAAAGTAAAAAGTAAAAATTAAATTACTATTATTACAAAAAGTAATTAAAATTATTTACAAAACTAAAATTAAAAACTAAAAAAAAATAAAAATTCTAGAGAGAGAAACTCTCTATAGAGAGAGAAATCAAGAGAAGAGAGGTGTACTGAAATCTGAAATTTCGCGCTGAATTTATAGGCAGAATTTTTACTGTTCGGGCGTCGCGACGCCAAGGAGTTCAGCGTCGCGACGCTGGATTTGTCGACGTGGCTCGATGAGAAGGCGACACGTAGCAAGGCGGCTGACTGTTCACGCGACACGTGTCAAGGCGGCTAATTCTCAATTATTGTGATGACGTCATGCTGACGCGGCGACGACGTGGCGATGACGTGGCATGACGTGGCGTGGCGGCTGACTGTTCACCTGTCGGCACAATAGGATTACGACACGTGGCGACACGTGTCAAGTTGTGATTGGCTGAGGCTGACGTGGCAAGTTGACTCGGTTGACCTGCTGACGTGGACGATGATGTGGCATGACACGTGGCAAGGTTGACTTGTTGACCGATGATGTGGCTGATGACGAGGCGACACGTGTCAAGTCTGAGTGTCAGCATCATATGATGATGACACGTGGCACGGCGCATGTTAGCAGATCGGCTGTGATGGTGACACGTGTCACGGCGCATTTTAGCAAAGTCAAAACTTCTCAAATTGTTGACCGTTGACCTGGCGCACGTTAGCAGATTCGGCTCACGCTGGGCGTCGCGGCGCGCAGTGTTTCAGCGTCGCGACGCGGAAAAGACGGAAATATCCATGTTGACGCATTTTTGTCCGGTTTTGCCCCAAATTGCCTCCAATGCTGTCCAAACTTTATGTATCTGCAAAATAACAATAAAACACATCAAAACGTTCACAAAACTCAAGAAACTATACAAAATATTAAGGTAAATGAGTGGGAAATAGTGATATAAATACCACTCATCAACGATACCTGTTAAATATTGATGAGGGTATTTATTCCTCATACTACCATCCTTACTCTACACGACTTAACAAAAGTAATTGAGTGTCTAATGTCGAATGGAGCTCATGGATTTCCAAAATAAACTTCAGTCTACCAAACCTGATGAAGGGTGGTCGATCGAATCTGATGAGGGTTCTAATGACTTTCCATTCTAGGCATGGTAAGAGATTCCTTATGTAGTTTTGAGTTGGTAACATAGCATGAAGATGATGACTAACCTTTTATGTGATTTGGAGATGAAATTCTGCCAGTGTCGTCTCTAGTGGATGACTATCATTCCTTGTCTTCTCAGCGTTCATGCAATGTCATATAGATCATCTTTCCAGTGACCTGGCAGTGTGCTTCTGTTAAATTGGATTTACAAAAAAAATTTATTAATGTCGTGGTATAGCAAACAGTCTGGCATAGCTTTGATTTCATGCTACAAAAATGAGATTCAGCTGTGAGTAAATGATAGCTTCTTTTTCACGTTTCTCTCTCTTTCACGTGGGATCGATCCATTCAAAACGCAAACAGTTACAAATGGGACGGTCTTCAAAACTAAAAAATCTTGTGGTGTCAAAATGGTCCCCGGTCAACTTTTATCAAGTTGGGTCTCATGCGACTTTGTCTGAGCATGGAGCTTTACTGAGTGGAACTTAGTTCAAAAATAAAACATTTCAGATTCGACTCAAAACACAAGCCTACACCTTAGTGCCCGTCCACAAGCATAAGCAAAATACTCCTCGAAGCCAACTCACGGGACAGACATATCTCACTTCAGAAACTACAACAGCCCAAACCAGTCCAACAAAACGTCAACACCAGCCCACGTGTAAAAGATCTCACCGGTCCAAGTCTTAGACAACACCATTGTCCCACATCGAATATTTTGCTAGGGAAGCGTCCAAGGTAGTGATTAAAATCTATCTCACACCGACTGAAGCATAATAGACACTAAAAGAACCTAGACAAGGACCTAATCAGTGGGCCGAAATGGACGATGATGCAAAGGAGAATGAGGAGAGGTTTGATGTGGACGAGCCTTTCACAAATATACCATCTTAGCGGGTTTCCATACGACTGATTATGGCAGCTGCACTTAGAGCTCTTGTCGTGTGGAACACTTTGGGCAGTAGGCGTGTTGAAGTCATTCCTCTTGTGGCTACACTATGATTTATTCTTCATCGTGTAGGCAGTTGGCCCCCCCTTTATCTCAGCTTTTGTGGTTTCCCTTGTCGAGTGGTCGCATCCATGTGGAGCTTTGACGGATAACATCTTTAGTGGTGGACCGCTTGTAATTCCCTTGACTGCATATTTTTTGCTCTGTTTCGGTGGGACTCCCTCTTACTCGAATTATCATTGCCCAGCTTGTAGTTTCGTTGATGGTAGGTTAGTTTAATGGCAACTTGTGCAAGGCTATGGATTACGCGTGGCTGGATGCTTTCTTCATGACCAGTATATCTCATCATCTGCAAAATTTGGTCGAATGCTACCTCCATATTTACTATTTCGTATAGGATAGAAACTATCTATGCCATGTGACTCACGAGTGAAAATGTCTCTCGTCGTCTGAGGTTTTTAGTCAAAAAGAGAAAATGAGAGTTAATGACTCTAATCAATTTGAGTCATCCTTCAGACTTGGTGAAGGCCAATGGAGCCACAGAATATTGGGCATGACAAGTGTTCTTGAGGCTACAGTTGATCGGATTATGTGAATATCCAATAGATATTCCTTTCAGAATATGCCTAGTCGACTAGACTTGATGATGAAGGTCTGATAACCTTTGATTCACCTTATGAGAGCCTACACTCCACAATACCTTACGAAGCTATAAGAGTGTCTACCATCGACCAGTCCTGATAAAGATCCAGAGAAGTCTACACCCTACTAGACTTGATGAGGGTCAATGAGATAACGGTTGAATGAACCTGGCCATAGACCATGAGAGTCTACAAGTAAGCCATCATCCAAAGAGTTTGGACATCGTGTGGATTGCTTGTAGGTTGTTGATCAACATAATGCCCTTGACAATCAGGAGTATGAAGTCTCTAATTCTATTCATACTTCTGAAGGCCAGAACCCTAATGAACTTATTAATGTTACACTCGTCAGCAGAACATGATTCCTGACCCTCCTCAGAATGAATTAGAATGGCTACGTAGATCAGCAGATGAAATCAATAGGATCCACGAAGGTCTTTGCTCCACTCTACCGGATGAAAGGTATAAAGGAGTTTACAGTCATTCGATAACAACCACATATGTAGTGTCGTCTGCGATCTTTTAATAAGTGTCGAGCTCCAGTCTTGTAGTGTCAATTGGGATCTTCAACAAGTTTCAAGTCACACATTGTATGTAGGCATCCTCAACAATTCATGCCACATATTAATGTCGACTAGTATATCCATAACAAGTCCTAAGTTTTACGTTGTGTCAAGTGGGTCATCTATAATTGGTAATGTCGTTTGGGTTGTCCATGCTGAGTCTTCAGTATAGTATAATTCATCTGGTCATCCTTCTTATGCCAAGCCTCTGCTTCGTCGTATGGTATAAATGGCAAGAAAAATGGTTATGTTGAGGGGAATGCCTTGCTCCTAATGTTGGTCCATGAGACTCTGGTCGAATAAAGTCTAAAATTAATGAAAATTCATTAATGTCTTCTGGAAGAGTTGAGAATCCTTTTAACGTCGTCTGAAGAAGTTAACACCTCTTTCAAGTAGCCTGGAAGTGGTGACAATCCACTCACACAGACTGGAGGAAATGAAATTTTATCTACGCTATCTAGAGTAGATGGTAACCGCCTCAAGTAGTCTCGAATATATGTCAATTATGGAGGATACTTCTTGGTTGATTGGGTATGCCGGGGATTATGAAGGTATCCCCATGTCGACTGGAGAAAATGTGTAGAATAATTCAAAGGATGGTCCATATTTGGTGTTTGCTCCTGCTGTCGACGCCATATGAGTGGGGGTGTTTGGAAGGATCGTTGACGGATATAGATCTTTGCACGCTATGAATCGCCAAGACCCCACGGTGGGTGCCAAATTGTAGACGCTGATTTTCGCTCCAGGTCTACAATTGAGATTTTGTATAAGGGCACCAGCGATCCTGCAAAACAAAGATGTAGGGTGAGCGTAGAGGGTCTACCCACCGGTGTGGTGGATGCCGTAGGCACTCCGACGCCCAAGTCAGTGAGAGAAATGAGGTACAAAAGTCGTAGAGGGGGAGAATAAGGTTAGATGTTACCTTGATCATTGCCAGCTGCCGTGAGGGCGGTAGATGAGAGGTTTAGTTATTTTGGAGAGAGTAGTATTGGGATATCAGTATCAGAACCCCCTGTTCCTTGTAGACTTCAGCTCATTTTATAATCTATTTGAGGTGAGACTCATTTAATTGACATACGTTTTTTATGTTGGTAACGATCACATCATAAAGGAGAATTATGGGCACATTGGGCAGTCATGAAGACTGAAAACGGTTGGGTTATAAATGGTGTTTATGTATGGGCTAACATACGTCGGGTCTTTGGATCTGTGCTGGTGTGGCCCTGCGAATATTTGGGCCGATATACACTAAATCTGGGCTACCTAAGAGAGTGAATCTGTGATGGCAACTTGAGCCGGAAGTAAAAGGTCAAAATTACCCTTGGGCTAAATTTGGCCCGTACAATAATTAAATTATTTCAATATTACATAATCATTATGCAATATGTTTGATTATTATTGGTTACAAGTTGCATGATTTTATTAAGCTTAAAGTTTACAAATTGAATTTGTTAACTTAAAGGTTATTATTATTAATTAATTAGATTAATTGACCAAATGACCAAAATACACTTCTTTCTCTCCTTTGATATTTAAAAATGAAAATTTTATTTTCTCATTTCATAAGAAGTCATGGACGAACCTATCTCCATAAAAAAGTTCCCATAATTTTCTTGAAGGTACAAGGAAAAGAGTGAAGAAATTCAAGAAAAAGTTTAAGGAAATTACAAGATTTGGAGGTAATCTTCAATAATCTTAAACTTAGAAAGCTTTTTTTTCTTATTCTTGAATATCTAGAATAGTTCTAGGGTTTCTTCCTTTCTTATATTTTGAGGCTTTTTGATTTAGAGGATGGATTTGGAGGCTAGATGCATGTGTGAAATTAGATTGGATAATATTATTGTAATATTAGTTCAATTTTATCATTTGATGACTTGTTGTCATTTTAGAGTGTTATGACCACTCTTGTAACTCCTAGAATTGTTATTGAGTTCTTCATTTGTGGTGACTTTGGTTGGTGTAATTATTAATATGATTAATGTTGAGAAATTTGGATTTACAGCATGAAAAATGATATTTTTGGTTACCAAATCAGATCTGGAATTTCTGTGATTTTAGTGATTAAAAGTATGTTGTATAAATGTATTGGATGTGTTTTGGGTATTGGAACAATTTCCAGAAATTATTACCGAGTTGAAATATGCGTAAACGGTGAAAAACGGCTTTACCGGGTGAGTTTCAGGTTTATTGGGTGTCTGTTGTCCAAACAATAAATTGGTCACTGTTTGGGTAGCCTATGAACTGCCCAAGTACAATTTGGGTTGACTTGGGCAGCCCCCGTATGTATTGGTTGGTAGGTTCGGACAAAAACACGTTTTATGTCTGTTGTGATATTTTATATCGTACCGTAAATGTACGATGTCAAGTTTTAGTATAAATCAATGAAAGAGTGTCGAACCCACATGGATTGCGTTAACTCGCACTAAGTACTACAATTGATAATCCTAACTTTATTTAGACGATAATTAATAAATATTTAATTAAATAAATATAAAAATAATTAAATATGAGGAACTAATACGATAGAGATTTTAGAGTATGATTTCACCTATCTATCTCCTATGTATTTGTCATGCCAATTAATCCATGTTCAGTTATATTGTTTATAAGTCAAGACTCCTAAAATATCCACTCCCTCTCTCGAGTGCCGAGTGAAAATATCATAAACTACATACTTCGATATCTCTATAAAAATCTAATAGTTAATAACTCGTTACGTTTTGTGATTCTATGTTAACAACTTCAAAGGAACTACGGATTCTCTCGAACTCTATAAAATCCTATGTCATATTCTCTAGATCCATTCAAAATCCCCTCTCTCGAGTGATAGATTTCAAACATATATCATCATATTTGTGGCCAACAAACACAAGGCATTAAACTCAATAGAATACAAATAAACTGGATAAAACTTCATAAAAAAATTGACAAACAATTACAAGGTTCAAGCATCAGTTACATCATTCTCCATAATTAAGGAGTTTAGTTAATGACAATAGATAAAAATATGATAAACAAGTCATGAATCTAATGGAAATCATTAGAGTTCTAAGAAAGAAACATGAAGATAAAACCCGAATTGAATCTCTTCCTCTTCGCACGTCACCGCCTTTGTCTCCTCTTGTTGCTCATCAATCCTCATTCTTGGATCTCTCTAAAATATGTATTTTGGTGTTTTGTGATGTGTATTAGCCTCATCCTTAGGTTTTGGACGAACTAATCTATTTATAATATAGCCTTGGAATCATTGGGTATCTTAAATACCCTAAAATCACGTTTCAGGTGCGTGCGGGGCGCTGGTCAGTAGGCGCCGCGGCGCCCAGCTCTCTGGATTTTGTACTAGGCTGATTTTCGAAGGCGTGTCGCGACACAAGGCAAATTTGCGCGTCGCGACGCGTAGCAGATTCCAGGATTTTTTGTATTGACTATATCTCATCGAGTACATGCAAATCGATATATTATGGGTCTCGTAACTCTTTCTAGATCAAAAGTTATAGCCTTTTTATAATCAGTGCGCAACTGATGCTGGTTTTGTCTGTTCTTGAGTTCGATGCTCCCAATAGGTCCTGAGACACGCGTATTTGCTTCATTTTTGATGTTCTAATGCTTCATAAAATTAAGACATAAAATGAACTATAAATGACACTAAATGACTCGAAACATAACAAAATAACAAGCTAAGGATGTCAGAATAAGTAGCTATAAACCGAACTTATCAAACACCCCCAAACTTAAGATTTTGCTAGTCCCGAGCAAAAGACAAAATAAAAACTAAATATAAATAAACAAATAAAAATAACTAAATTAACTAAACTAAATTAACTAAGCCACTTTCGTAGGGATCACAATTGCATTTAGCGTATGCAACAAGCCTTTAAACCCTTAGGCGACCCTAGTGGACGAGTTATAGTCTCGTGAGGGCTTACAACGATGACACCCATAAACATCATTTACACACAATCATGTAAAAATATAAAACAAATAAAAAACAATTAAAATAATCCCGATAGTCATGCACAAAATTGTCCTCAAATAGTGCTTATCAATGAAATCAGAGAACACAGATCCAAGTTCCTGAATAATTCATCTAGGCTAGACACAATGTGTGTGTGTGTAAAGTTTCATTCACAGCTTGATTCCTAAGTAAGTCAACTTAATGATTTCGTTTAAAAATTGAGATCGATGGGTCAAACCAACTTAAATATGCTCTGTAATTGCTTTATTTTGTGCTCAGTATGATATGATTTTTCTTTTCTTTTTCTTGTATCTTTTTGCACTTTTTTTTGAACTTTTTATTTTCTTTTTTCAACTCACATACCCTATAAGGTAACATTTCTCCTCATGGTGGTCCTAATACTCGCCCATGGGTAGCTTCACGCTTATCGATTATAGGTGGTTTATTTTCTTTCTTTAGAGATTTTTTTTCTTTTATTTTTATCCATACCATACATCATAACACTAGCAAATCAAGATATATATCTAAGCAAACGGTCATTCATCGACATGCAATCTCTTCAACTAGTCACCTCGTCAAATATTTAAGTTTTCACTGCTAAAAACCTATAATTGAGTGCTTACGAGTCAAACATAGATTAACTACTCAATGCATCAGATAAAAGTAAATTGGGCACTTATCGTTTCTAAAATTTTACCCATAAACAAATAGTATCATCATAGGATTTATGCTTTACTATATAGGACTAAAAATAAACAAGATTTTTTTAACTTAAACAAATAAATAACAAGTAAACAACATGCACACACACCCAAACATAAAACTTGCATTGTCCTCAATGTAAGATAAAAAAATAAATAATAAGAGTGAGGAACAACACTACCGTGTATGGAGTTGATCAGGCTTCTGCTGGTTAGAATTTGGTTGCGCGGGCTTTGTGTGTTTTGTGTTACATGCGTAAATAACATGCAAACTAATAAATAGCACACAATAAACTAAAATAAATAAACAAGATACAAATGCAAGGGTTGCCTCCCCGCTAGCACTAAGTTTAACATCTTCAGCCAGACGTAACCACCCAAATGGTCATGGTGGCTAAAATGTAGTGAATCGGGTAATCTCATCTGCTTTCTTCTTTGGTATCCACCGGTTCTTATGACATGAAAAAGATAGCTTGGTAGGCTGTGGCAGTTTATCCATAGATAGTTCCCCTGGATATGTAGATTGTCCCCCAATTGGAAATTCTGGACTGCACATTCAGTAAAATTAGCTCGGCCTCCTTTTTAACCTTCCAGGGATCATCTCCAAATGAGCACTGGTCTTTATTTTCCTCTTTTTACCGCGCTTTGGGAGTGGTTTCAGGTTTAGCTATGGAGAATCTTCCTTTATGCATGGCTGCACTATGCTCGTAGGTTGCTGCAATACTGATTCACCTTGTATGTTTACAACTCTCTTCTCTACTATATCTACTCTGTGACATTCTGCATCACCTTGAGGACTCGGTATGGTTTTGAAAACATTGAAGGTGACTTCTTTATATTTACTGCCTAAGTCCCGAGAGGTGTCTTTAATCTCTTTTCCGTTCCTAAGGGTTATGACTTGACATTCCTCTTTGGGGTTGACTTCAATATTACTAGGAAACACCCATGTATGTTGATTGGCCATGGAAGAAACAAGAAGCCCAATTTGCATTTCTAAAGATTTCATTGTTGCCTCTATATTTCCCATACGTGTTTCGATGTTGTTTAGACTCGACTCATTCTTCTCAAGCCTCTCTGAAGCTGTAGCTACAAACATGCTCATGAGGTCTTCTAAGGAAGGTTTCTGCTCAGCTTGTACTTGCTCAAATCCTGCTCCTCTGTTGGGTAAAAGCATTTCATTAGCAGAATCAGCTCCAATAAGCGATTGGCTCATTTGATTTGTTAATACTGCTAGATGAGTCGTGACAGATGATACTTGAGCGATCAGTGCATCAATGAGATTTGCCATTGCTTCTTTTCCAACTCTCCTTGTACGAAAAAAAATAATATATAATAATAATAAAATAAAAACAAAAACAAAAACAAAACTTAAGACAAAAATAAAGAAAATATATAAAAATAAAATAAAAAATAAAAATCTAAATTAAAGCTAAGATTACTTTGTAATAGTATTAATGTGAATTAAACAAACAATCCCCGGCAACGGCGCCAAAAACTTATTGTGATATTTTATATCGTACCACAAGTGTACGGTGTCAAGTTTTATTATAAATCAATGAAAGAGTGTCGAACCCACAGGGATTGCGTTAACTCGCACTAAGTACTACAATTGATAATCCTAACTTTATTTAGACAATAATTAATAAAGATTTAATTAAATAAATATAAAAATAATTAAATAGGAGGAACTAATACGATAGAGATTCTAGAGTCTGATTTCACCTATCTATCCTCTATGTATTTGTCATGCCAATTAATTCATGTTCAGTTATATTGTTTATAAGTCAAGACTCTTAAAATATACATTCCCTCTCTCGAGTGCCGAGTGAAAATATCATCAACTACAGACTTCGATATCTCTATAAAAATCTAATAGCTAACAACTCGTTACGCTCTGTGATTCTATGTTAACGACTTCAAAGAACTATAGATTCTCTCGAACTCTATAAAATCCTAGGTCATATTCTCTAGATCCGTTCAAAATCCCCTCTCTCGAGTGATAGATTTCAAACATATATCATCATATTTGTGGCTAGCAAACACAAGACATTAAACTCAAGAGAATACAAATAAACTGAATAAAACTTCATAACAAAATTGACAAACAATTACAAGGTTCAAGCATCAATTACATCATTCTCCAGAATTAAGGAGTTTAGTTCATGACAATAGATAAAAAAATATGATAAACAAGTCATGAATCTAATGGAAATCATTAGAGTTCTAAGAAAGAAACAAGAAGATAAAACCCGAATTGAATCTATTCCTCTTCGTACGTCACTGCCTTTGTCTCCTCTTGTTGATCTTCAATCCTCCTTTTTGGATCTCTCTAAAATATGTATTTTGGTGTTAGCTTCCTCCTTAGGTTTTGGACGAACTAATCTATTTATAATATGTCATTGGAATCATTGGGTATCTTAAAAACCCTAAAATCACGTTTCAGGTGCGTGCGGGGCGCTGCGGCGCTGGTCAGTTGGCGCCGCGGCGCCCAGCTCTCTGGATTTTGTACTAGGCTGATTTTCGAAGGCACGTTGCGACGCATGGAAGATTCCAGGATTTGTCTATTGACTAGATCTCATCAAGTAAATGCAAATCGATATATTATGGTTCTCGTAACTCTTTCTATATCAAAAGTTATAGCCTTTTTATAATTAGTGCGCAGCTGATGCTGGTTTTGCCTGTTCTTGAGTTCGATGCTCCCAATAGGTCCCGAAACACACGTATTTGCTCCATTCTTAATGTTCTAATGCTTCATATAATTAAGACATAAAATGAACTATAAATGACACTAAATGACTCAAAATATAATAAAATAATAGGCTAAGGATGTCAGAATAAGTAGGTATAAACTGCACTTATCAATGCCACTTTGCAGAAAAACATTTTTCGTAAAAGTTTCACGATGTTTCTAACCTATTTATGTCGTTATTTGTTATCGAATAAATATGTTTAGGTGAAATAAAAATTAATTATTCATCTTGGATATTAAATAATTTATTTGGTAATTTTAAAAGTTTTTAAAGTTACGATTTCGCCCGAACCGCGCTTTTCCGCTGCTTCCGCACTAAAACCCCAACAAAATGATATCAGAGCAGGTCTCATCCTTCATCCATTACATTTTTTTCATGCTTTATATATGATATATAATCCAATTTTGATATTTGCACATGCATGTAATTAGATGTTTCTTAATTTTTTGGTTCTACGTTAACAGAAAACATAACGCATATTTAATGGTTAAGTTATGTTTTCCTAGGTAGAGTTGAACGGTTGAGAAATTGATCTAAATTAAAATATGCATTTGATGTAGAGTAAATAACCTCTTTAAGAATATCCCCGCTTAAATAAAACATTAAAGTAACTAGTATTAGGAATACTTGTTTCTTGGTCCGCCTTGTCAGTACGGATGAAAATGATTTCCTGATGATGTAGCTGTATCGTGCCAAAGCTATGCAGTTCTGGTTGATGGTAGTTTATTTACGCCGGTAGAACTTGAATGATAAGAGACAAATTCAAGTGAAAGTGGAAATCCTAAATGTGCTAAAATTGTCAGGACTACATCGGTAGCTTGATTTTGTCACTGACAATTGAAGCCTTGATATGCCTCATTATGAACGTGCTAAATTTGTCATAACGAGAAATGGTCATAATTGAAATTAAGAGTCGCAATGAGTGTGATTGATAATGAGTTGTCTACCTGTGAATATACATAGATGAGAACGTGCCAAAGCTGTGAGTCGGAATATACTAATCGGGTCCACTTCTCAATATGAAATTCAATTTAATTATTGAATTCCCATTTTCTGTTGGGGATTACGATATTATGTAAAGTAGTGGGAGGCACTGCTGGGTTAAAAATCCATAACTAAGGCAGTGTGTAATATTATGAAAATTGCCAATTTTGTTTCCTTTATTCTATTTTGTATGTATAATTAAACTTCTAATCCACTGCATGCATATTTATCTATATATTTTCTGAGTTTCCTTATGGTTGCAGATTTAGAGTAGGCTTGGATATTGTTAGATTAGTCAAAACCATCGGGAACTGTTGTTCCAATTTTCTTGGAAAATCAAGATGGTTAGTGACTTAGTTACTAAGTCACATTAGATAATCTAAATAGATATCCGTTTTAGGATATAATAGTATAAAGAGAATAGTTTCTTTTGTAGTAAGAATTGACCTGAATTAGTTCATGTCTCGATATTCTTGACTGACATTAAGAAAACCCCATTAGGTATTTTTTTATCTGATAATGATATTTCTTGGCTTTAGTGACCTTTAGAATTAGTGTGTCAGACACAGTTTGCTAATTAATTATCTACAATTGTTGTGAATAGTTGAATTTAAATTATAAAGCTAAAGAAATGAGATGTGTATAGTTGTGTGTAGAGAATATCGATTCTCACAATACGACAACTATATGTATTGTATATCAGATCTACAGTCTAGTTATTTAAAATATTATTTAATAATTATTTTGATATTTGATATCAGAACTTGTGACTATTGGATAGTTACTTGTTCTTTATAAATAACTATTTCATATTTTAAAATGACCAGTAGTGTCATTAGTGAAGAGATAAACATTAAGAAAAATATTTGGTTAAGTAAATAATTTAGGACAATGCTTCATAAGATTTTATCACTTAAGCATTAGATGCTTTTTGTATGGTAAATGATGATCTGATACGAGATCACATCACATATCCTTATCCATTTAATAAATATTGTATTCGGGAATGTGATTAAATCTCATTTAACCAATGATCGTCATTGGACCACAGATTTATTAAACTAATACATTGGATGTATGTAGTTTAATGAATTATAAATTACCTTAGATAGTTTTCTTTACTTCGTAACTTAGTTAATGAGTTGTCATGACTTAGTTACGCATTTCTAAAAGAATATATATTGAACGTCTTGAATGGTTCGAGAACTTTCAATATGTTTCTGATGAAATGCGAATAGAATATGTTGATTGGTTCAAAGATATTCAATTTGAAGTTTTGAAAACTGTATCTTTAAAATTCATCATGAATCTTTGAATTGTTCAAAGATGTTTGATACGTTCAAACATATGAAGTTATGACAATTAATTCTAAGGCTATTTAATGAATATGATTCTTACTCAATATTATTCTTCTACGATTCTATCGTTATGGAATTGATCAGTGGGAGAAATCGAATCTTATACGATTTGATTCGTTTTATATTGAGTATTACCGAATTAGTTTTAATACTCTTGGGAATATGCTGCAGTAACACTAATTCATCATTATAATTAATGTTCCATTAGTTTCTACAGTTACGTATATGATATGTATAGATAGAAAATTCGAATCTTAAAAAGTTTGAGATTTGAATCTTTCTTTTTGTATAATGGTTATATAATCGAAAGTACTTGCGCCTCGGAGGTACAAGTAAAAATTTATAATTTATTCTATTTAATTGAATATTGTATTCTATTTGATAGAATATATTTTCTACGATCCCTAGTAATAAAATTATTTTATTGCTTAGTATGTAACATCAGATGTTGACCATTTTAGAAAAGACTTGAAAATATTGAAGTCAAATGTGAGAGTGATAAACTATAAATGGGACTGCATAATTAATAAGATAAAAATACTATTTGACATATTCCATATAAGTCCATTAGAATGTCAGAATCATTTGCGAAGTATTTGATACTTAATGGTTCATGTTGTTTTCTTATCGAATAAAATTATCCTATAACTTATAGTGGGAGCCATATTTGATATCGATTTCGGAAGTTAACATTAGACAATAGGTCTAAAATTGTTTATAGCTTGCTACGATCAAGTTTTGAAGTTGATTAAGATTTCGTTATGAATTGTTTATAAAATGTGCAAATTGTTTGCGAAGCAAAAGCAAAGTGAGCTTATTAAAGGTTTGACATTTATAGTATGATTGTGAGAAAAGTTATACTCAGTAATCTATTTAGATTATGAGGAAACTTGTCTCTAATCGCACTAATTGAACAATAAGGATCTGTTGGTTAATGTTAATATTAAACTATGTATTTTGGCTAAATGATGAAAAGTGGTGTTCCTGAATGGTTTCTTCGAATAAGAGATCCATTGTGATTTCTTTGTTTGAAGAGTTTATTCTAGAATGGACCTGGAGTTTGCATTCTGCTAAGATCGCAGTTTGGTATAATGACTTATAGAGCCTATTGTAAACTCAAGTGAGCTTTCCAGAAATTTGTGTTTTCTAATTTTGATAACTGTCAGATTGTCTGATTTTATCAAAGTATAGAGAATACATATGTGATGGTAGGGTTTATGGGAGCGTATAAATTTCTTTCTAGTGTTATATATCCTAACGACATTATCATTATTAATGTAATACTGAGATGTTTGTGAGGTAAAAGGTTTACCTAAGTCTTCTTTTCTCCGTGAAAGTAGTGGGAGTAGTCTCTGTTATATTAGATATAAAGTTTCATATATGATATAAAAATAAGAGACTTGTGAGATACTCATATTAGTCGTGCATTAGATATGATCTAATAAAGGACATAAGACTATTTGTGTGACAGTTAGTATAACTGTTTGACAGTTAGTGTGTCTCTTGTATATAGTATTTATCTTTCGTAAATGATGATTCATTTGTCGAAAGAGAAATTGATTAGAATGTCTAGTCAATCTTATACATCATAGGATGATGACATAATGAATATTATATTATGTGCGATTAAAGATATCAATTTAATCCTAATTGTTACGAACTATTTTAATATGTTGTAGACCATATGATGTGTCTTGAAACATATTATTTGTTATCCTTGAGATATTAAGAACGAGTTTCTTATTCATAGAGAATAAAGTCAGCAACCATTAGGGTCATATTAGCTTTGAGTCTAATTATGACGTTAGATGTTCTACGTCATATAAAGTCAGAAAAGATACAGTGGGAGTGTCATATATGATTCTACAGAATTAGTAGAATTATTTGTAACTTATGATGTATTGACTTATGAAGTTACAAAGTGACCTTATAGATTAGAAGTTTTGATATTAGTGTTGCGTTTGCTATGGTCTCATAATTTTTGGATTTGATCCTTACATACATAGACAACTCAGTAGTTGTAGCACAATATTGATGTCGCATCTGAGTCATATTGATGTATAACTTATGTTATACAATATATGAATGATGCTGGCTAAGGGAAACGATTGAGTTTGTTGGACAAACTCAATATATTATAGCAGACCTACTTGTTATTGACTACATATTGAGTGTTAGGTGAGCTTTTGAGGGTCATGCGTATGTGATACACATTGAGATGTGTATATGATACTGTGGATTGACATTAGAGCAAGTGGGAGAAATTTTTAGGGTTGGTGTTCGGAGTGCCAATCCGAATCATATTTATGTCCGATTCATGAATACGAATAATTTTTTTGCCATAATATTATTATTTATGGTAGCACCTTTTGTTTTTATATACGTATTCGATCTAATTACAATTACATTGAAACTAAATATGGTTTAGTGATACATATATATTAGACAAAGACCCTAGAATTTACTACGTAGTGCGCAATTACAATGTAGTTTGTAATTGACATTGGGAAGCGTCACTATAAGTTGTATATTCTCAAATAAAGTTTTTGGTCAAGATTTACTAACACATGTCGGTTAGTAAAATCCGTTGAGACCAGTACATGTCATATATCGAGACTTGGTCCGATGATTTATCCCAATGAACCATGAGTATTGGGAGACTCGCATAGACGTGTAGTTTATTTGATAAACACTGAATGATTCACCGAATATTCCCTAATAGATGGTACACCAACATCAATAGGAATCTTCTCGAGTCGAGTTGCATAGTGGTCCTTCGACTTGATATACCACTGTGGATATATGAGATATCCTCTTGATCGGCGTGATCACACATGTATAACGCAAGCGCACGTATCGTTCAAATAGTATAAAATGTATCGATCCCACAAGGACTTAATACCTAAGCTATTAATTTATGAAGCCAAATGTTTACGAGTATCTAATAGATTGGTTATTTGATTGGATGATGACTTTAAACTAAAACAAGTAAATAAAATAGTGTGAAAGTGAATTAAAGGTAAAATCAATATTATTAAACTATCTAGGGTTGTGAATCCTTCCAATATCTTTTAAGGATGAAGTTGGTATCTCATGTTTGTGCAATATATTGGTTTACTAACCTGGAAGGCAAAATTATGCAAAAGCCTCTACCGATGGTCAGATGCAAATATCCAGTGCAACCCAATTAATCATATGTCTATGCTAACCAAGTTACCTGAATTCATTAAGATTAAGTTCCAATTGTGGCTACCCCCCGACACGTATATATCTATCCTGGAAGGAAATCTATTAAGGTTTATTTATCCTTAAGGAAAATCGTGGGCTATTTAGTCTAAAGCTGAAACCTAAAATTCTTTCGTCAAGTTTATCTTAAGTTTACCACATCAATCTTATTAATGGCCAGTTAACAAGAAGCATTAAGCTTAAGACTTAATAAATAAACCTTTATATTACCCAAGACATGAAATAATCTCTTATAAACTAGTGATATTGGAATTCATCACACCTCTAGATAATATGTTTAGTTACAAAATATACTTAGGATTACTAAGCACTTAAATAAACAAAACATCATAAAAAAAATAACTTAAAGATAAATAAAAGTAACATTACAATAATGAAAGAAAATGTTGGGATTAGATGATCCACTTTTAATATTTCAAAATTAGAAATCCCTCTTATTGTTAATGTTTATCGATTAATTAATTATATTTAACCAGACCATAAAGGCGGTAATTCCATTTGTCTCAATTAAATCAAACCGACTATATAGGCGGTAACAATGTTATTACCTAAACCGACCATATAGGCGGAAACTACGTCTGAAATGTAAAACTGACCATATAGACGGTAAATAAGGTTGTCACCTAAACCGACCATATAGGCGGTAACTAATTAATCCAAATTTTATTTAAAATAAGGGAGATTAATTTTCAAATTTATTATATTAAAAGTCTCACATTTTCACCCCAGCAGAATGAGATTATCTGCTCATACTGTAAATGAAAAAATACAAAATTTTATTAATTAACTAAAAAGAAAATATAAGAAAACATAAATAAATATACAAGACACTTTCCTTTAGGTTTTCATGGAGAAATTCTTCCAAAGAAAACACGAAAAATTTACAAAGTTTAGTTTGATATTTATAGGCAAATCTAAAGGCTTCCACCAATTTCACCACCAATTGCTCCACCAAAAATGATATCAAACATGAAACCAAACATGACACAAAATCCTCCACCAAACATGCAAGGAAGTTTGACAATTTTTATTTTTTTATTTTGAAAATGACTTTAATAATTACACATAACACACGTCCGAATATTTTATAAAATTCGGTCATTGAAACTTCCGAATTTGAAATTGTTATGAACTTCAAAGTTGTAGCTCATTGAGTCTTCTTTAATCTGGAACTTGAATCACCTCAATCCGATATCGGAGTAAAAGGTTATGGCCAAAATACGACAATTGCACAAAGTTGGAATTTCCGAAATTGTACTTCGTTAGAACGCCATTTCAAGTTTTTAATCTCCAAAATCAAAATGTCAAGTCCAATTTTTGCCATTTTTATTCCACATTTCGTCCTAAATGATTCCATTAAGTCCCAATTTTTTTTATCTGCAAAAATAAACTAAAACACATCAAAACATTCATCAAACCCGAGAAACTAAACAAAATATTAGGTAAAAGGGGCGGTAAATATTGATATATTTTTCGTTCATCACCTCCACACTTTGATGGCATTCACGTCACCGATTTATTTAGATTAGATCTCCATCTGTTCATTGGGTGTGGACGATGCTCATGATATCATGTGAGTATCAAATAGAATCTGTCAGTCCTGTGTACATGGCATAAGTATCATGTACGTATTTGAGATCTAGTAAATCCATGGCTGTGGTATACTTCGAAAGCGAGTTCCGAGTGTTATTTAGAGATCATAAATTTAAAAGTCGACTATATTATACCTTAGGGATTTGACGTTCTTATTTATATCCTTGGTATAATATTGATAGCCTGTGACGGATGGATTATACGTATGCAATGACCTCGACTTGCATAATTTAGCGAGATTATTCGTGGTCATCATAATTCATGAGTGGGTGAATTATGGATACGAAATTAGATTCTATGACAGATAAACTCATAAACCTAAACTTAGAGAGTCTCAAAATATGAAGTGTACTCGTTGAGCACTTGGGCAACGCGATATGAATAATATAGATTATTCATAAATTTCACCGAATTAAATGAGTTAATTTGAATCGGTTAACCGGTTAAATGAAAATACATGTATTATGGGCATTTCGGTCAATTAATAATTAATGTGTATTTGTATTTGATACAAAATTTGATTTGATACATATTAATTAATTGTCAAATGAGATTTTGACGCATGTCATTAACATATGTATTTGTTATTTAATGTAAATAAAAATACATATATAATAATAATCGCATTAATTAATTATTTAGATGTTTAAATGTTAAATATCTAGATAATTAAATTATTTCAATATTACATAATTGTTATGCAATATGTTTGATTATTATTGGTTACAAGTGGCATGATTTTATTAAGCTTAAAGTTTACAAATTGGATTTGTTAATTTAAAGGTTATTATTATTAATTAATTAGATTAATTGACCAAAATATCATTCTCTCTCTCCTTTGATATTTAAAGATGAAAATTTTGTTTTCTCATTTCATAAGAAGCCATGGCCGAACCTATCTCCATAAAAACGTTCCCCAAATTTTCTTGAAGATACAAGGAAGAAAGTGAAGAAATTCAATAAAAAATTTAAGGAAATTATAAGATTTTGAGGTAATCTTCAATAATATTAAACTTAGAAAGCTTGTTTCTTGTTCTTGAATATCTAGAATAGTTCTAGGGTTTCTTCCTTTCTTAGATTTTGGGGCTTTTGATTTGGAGGATGGATTTGGATGCTAGATGCATGTGTGAAGTTAGATTGGATACTATTATTGTAATATTAATTCAATTTTATCATTTGATGACTTGTTGTAATTCTAGAGTGTTATGACCACTCTTGTAACTCCTAGAATTGTTATTGAGTTCTTCATTTATGGTGACTTTGGTTGATGTAATTATTACTATGATTAATGTTGAGAAATTTATATTTACAGCATGAAAAATGATATTTTTGGTTACCAAATCAGATATGGAATTTATATGATTTTGGTGATGAAAAGTATGTTGTATAAATATATTGGATGTGTTTTGGACATTGGAACAGTTGTCGGAAATTATTTCGGAGTTAAAATATGTGTAAATGGCGAAAAACGGCGTTACCAGGTGAGTTTCGGGCTTATCGGGTGTTCGCTGTCTAACGTTTCCTTCCCGTAAAAGTTTCGGGATGTTTCTAACCTATTTATGTCGTTATTTGATATCGAATAAATATGTTTAGGTGAAATATAAATAAATTATTCATATTGGATATTGAATAATTTATTTGGTAATTTTAAACGTTTTTAAAGTTATGATTTCGCCCGAACCGCGCGCTTCCGCTGCTCCCGCACATCACTAAAACCCCAACAGAATGGTTTTGATTTTAATCTTGGTCGAATCTTGCCATATTGTTGATTCAAAATTTTTTTTCCAGAATTTTTTATGTCTAACTTAGAAGAATCTACGCCTATTCGGCCAAATTCCCTTGTTTTTCTTAATGGCCTCGAAGATGTACGTCGGGATAATGATGAAGAAAATGAGATCCTTGATATTGAAGATGGAAAAATAGATGAAGATGGTAACAAAAGAAAAGGGATAGAATTAGAAAATATGGATAATAATATTGGACAATTATGACCCATAGTATCACTATTTGTAAAGAACATTGTGTATGATGTAAATATTGTCCGTCAAAAAATTACGTCATTAGTTATAAAGCATGAGCTACCATTTAAGTTTGTTGAGTATGATGATTTTAATGACTTAATGAGTTATTGCAACCCTTTGGTGAAGAAGTTGTCCAGAAATACTTTAAAGGCTGGGATTTTCAAGTTGTATAAATCGGAAAAGTTGAAAATAATGAATTTGTTGAATATTAATGACAGCAAGGTTTCTATTACTACTGACATGTGGACTACTAGTAACCAAAAGAGAGGGTATATGGTTGTTACAAGACATTTCATTGACAACTCATGGCGTTTACAAAGTCGAGTCTTAAGGTAATTTAATTTTGTGTACATATGATATAATATTAAGTCTAACTTATTTGTTGAATATGATAACATTTAATTACAAACATTATGTATATGTAGGTTCATATATGTACCAGCCTCATATACTGCTGAGTGTCTATCTCAAGTTCTAATTAAATGTATGATGGATTGCAATATGGATCAAAATTTGTCAACGGTTACTTTGGATAATTGTTCAACTAATGACGCAATGGTAGAAAGATCGAAGGGAATGCTTGCAACTGAATCTCTGGTATTTGGTGGTAAATTTTTTCATATGAGGTGTGCATCTCATATTTTGACCCTAATTATAAAGGATGGTTTGACCGTGATTGAAGGGGGTATTGAAAAGATTAGGGAGAGTGTTGCTTATTGGAATAGCACACCGAAAATGATTGAAATTATTATGATGTTTGCACGTCAATCATTGATTAAGACTGAAAGAAACTTGGTGTTTGATTGTCCTACTAGATGGAATTCTACATTTGTCATGCTTGATATTGTAGTTAAGTACAAAAAAGTTTTTCCTCGAGTGCAACAAATCGAGCCCCATTATAAATGTTTGCCTTCTAATGCAGAATTGGAGATGGCTGAAAAATGCTAGAATATTTACGTCCATTTTATTTGTTGATGGAGATATTTTCAGGTACGAACTACCCTACAACCAATATGTTTTTTCATTGGCTTGTAAAATGAGGATGTCTTTGATGGAGTGGCAAATGTCTCATGTGTTGGGGGTTTCGGGCGATGGGCGCGGCGGAAGCATTGTTCGGGCGAAAGCGTTGTGGAATTTTGGATTGTTAGTTCATGATAAAATATTGAAAATTTTGATGTATTTGTAAATTGTCTTGTAATTTTTGCATTTAGTGTGAATGTATAATGTATTTGTATAATATAAATTGTATTTGTTTTTTTTTTTTTTTTGGGAAAAATTGGGCCGGATTCGGGCCACATTTTTTTTGGTCGGGCTTTTCGAAGCCCGGGCTCAGCCCCAGCCAGCCCATGCCACCCTTAGATATTTCGAATCGTGAATTTTTTTTTATAATTTTTTTGTTACATTCATATACATATTTCTAGTTGATATGTTTTCAATTCTAATTAAAATTATGGTTAAGGTTTTCCTAAAATTTGATACTCTAGGCGACTGCCCAGATTTAGAATTGGCACTGCCCGATACTAGTATCGAGATTATTAATTTTCTAATATTGAATTTGAAAATGATACATGATCTTTAAATGTTTCATGCTCACTGTTTTCAGAATCGGACCGAATCGGAAACCGGTCGTGTTTCCGATCTGGCCAAAGTTATAAAATCGGATTTATAAAAAATCAGTCAAAATCGACAAACCGGTCAATTTTTTTTAAAATTTTTCTTTTTGTATTTTTTAATTTTAATTAAATAAATTTATTTATTATGTAAATTGATTTTACCGATTTTTAGATACGGTTCAACCGGTCGAACCAGTGATCCATTAAATTTTTTACATCACTGATTCGATCCTCGATCCGATTCTGAAATCAATGCTCACTATAAAGAAAAGTTTAAAATTAAATAACTATTATTTCAATTGTAATGCGGATAATTCCACGCATCTCCATAATTTTTATACATTCACCTTATCCCTCAACTTCTTTTCTCAAACTAAGAATATAATTCATCTATTTTATCAAATAGGCCCAATAAGTTATATCATGTGGTCTGAAATTTTAATATATATATATATATTATATATTATATATATATATATATATTATATATATATTATATATATATATAATTTGACTCTCGGCTTTATTTTTTTCTTTTAATTTTTTAAAAATATTTTATTTACTAATCTATTATTATTAATCAAGTGCCTAAAATGTTATTCTAGCACAAATTAATTAAAAATTTATATATAGTCAAGTCAGTTTCGTGTACTGCAACTCGTTTTTCACCACTACTCATAAGTTATTTTATTTTATCGTTGACACAAATCAAAAATATCATTTATTATTTATAAGTTTTTTTTTCCTTCTAGAAAGATTTACACATATCATCAAAACTCACATTAAGACTGCATGTGAATATATCTCAACTTGCATATGGAAAATATTATTTTTTAGAACCGAATTGGTGTTTGAATCGGTGATTTAAAAAAAAATTCAATGGGTCATTGATTTGATCAATTGAATTGTTCCGAACAAACTAGCAGAACCCGCTGACATTATAAATAGTTTTATTTAATTAAAAAATTATAAGAAAATGTTAAATTTTAATTTTTTTTAAAAAATTGAACCGGTCTGATTCGATTCACCAATTTTGACCGATTTTTCGTAATTACTTTTTAACGTTTGGCCGAATCGGACTCACCATCGGTTCCTAATTCAACCGGCAGGTCCGATCCAATTTTAATAACACTGGCAGAAAGACTTTGAAAATGGAAGTTTGGTCAGAAAGGTAGGGTGGAATGGCAATTAACCAACAACAAATAATTCACAAATATTGAAGGATTTAAAAATGTTTTCATACACAATTGAAAGGAATCAAGATTTGATTTATTTTTTCGTGCCCTTTTTTTCCTTTATTATATTGACTGCTTCAACAATATTCAGCACCAGATTTGCATATTTCAAAAAAAAAAAAAAATTTAAAATCCAATTATTAATTTTTATTATATTTCTTTGTCAATGTGAAAGTGTTTCCATAATTCAATGGTGGCTTTGTGTGTCCCATTAACAATTGCACATATTTGACCATAAAATCATATAATAATAAACCTTCAAGTTTCAACACCGCCCGTGACTAGACCCGGCCACAGTTCCGGTTTGAAACCGAAATCAAATCGGACGGTTTCAGTTTCAATCGGTTTCAGTTCCAATTTTGGAACCGGAACCGTAATATTTCGGTTCGGTTAAGGTTTTCTCCCAACGGTTCGAACCGGAACCATTAAATTTCTTTTTTTTAAAAATCATTATTAAATTTTTTTACAAAAAAAAAAAAAACTGGAACCAAACTGGGATCGTTCGGTTCGTTCCGATTCGGAACCGAATCAGACCGGTGACCAACCCTTACCCATGTTAGCTTGTATTTTTTTCTTTCCACATTTACTTTTCTTCTTTTGTTTTTTATTACTCATTGTCATTACCCCTTAATTTTTTAAAATTATAATAAACATTACATTTTTTATTATAAAAATATTACACGTACTTGATACAAAAAATCAAATAAAGGAAAAATTATAACAAAAAAAAAAATCTTTAAAAACTCTTAATTTCTAAAATAATTTAAAAAAAAAAAAATCAAAATACCATTCTTCTTCAAGTTCTTTTTTCTCCGTTTATGCAACTGCAACATACAATAACATTCATAATTAATTATTAATAAATATTGATATTTAGTATAAAATAATAAATTTCCATAAAAATTATATAATATTTTTTTCCCCATTAATTTATTTTACTAACGAAACAATGAAATTAAATTTCATCACCATTTAATTTTCTCTTATCAAAATGAGAGAAAAAACATGAAAAATAAGTGCATTTTAATCATTAATTAATAAAAACAATTTTTTAGAAGTGGGTTAGTTTTAAAATTTTACAACAATTTTGGGTCATTTTCAATATTTTTTTAAAATCAAAATAGAACACAATTTCATATGAAAATAAAATTGAAGTAAAAAGGAGGGAAATCCTATAAATTAACAGAAACAAGAGATCTTCAGTTTACAAAACTTAAACCCCAATTGGCTAATTCATTCCCAGCCCTCGTACTTCAATTTATTTTCCTTTTCAAGTGAGAAATGTCGCAAAATCACAACCACCACCACCACCACCACCATCCAATTCCAAGCAGCTGCTGCCGAAGCGGATCATCCTGGTTCGGCACGGCGAGTCGGAGGGGAACCTCGACACCGGCGCATACGCCACCACCCCCGATCACAAAATCCCATTGACGTCCAACGGAATCAGCCAGGCCCGGATTTGCGGGGCCCACCTGAGCTCGTTGGTCTCCGGCTCCTCCTCCTCCTCTAACCACCGCGTGTACTTCTACGTGTCGCCGTATGATCGGACGCGGTCGACGCTGCGGGAGATCGGACGGTCCTTCTCCAGGAAGAAGATTATTGGGGTCCGAGAAGAGAGCCGGATCCGAGAACAGGATTTTGGTAACTTTCAGGTGGGACCCACATTACATCATGCTTTTGTCATAATTATTTTCATTTAAATTTCAGTTCTTGAATATGTTACCGCCACTGCTAAACTCTTTGTATAAACAACTGCTTAAAGACATTATTTTTTATTTTTTATTTTATTTTTTGATAAAGTGTGAACCTGATATATTTATATTTAATTTTTAATGACTTGAAATCTTGTTTTGTGGTGAATTGGTGATCCGGGTTTTGAAGAGGGCAATTCAGTTAAACCCTCTGTATAAACAATTGCCAAAAGATTTTTTTATAAAAAAAAATAATTAATTTTTAATGCCTGGTTCAGATTTTGAAGAGGGCAATTTAGTTAAGAAGTTCATTTTCTATTTTTAAGTTTAAAGAAAAATTCGTTTTTTCAATTCTTGCTTCTTTGAAGGTGAGCGAGAGGATGAAGGTGATAAAGGAGATAAGGGCGAAGTTTGGGAGATTTTATTATAGGTTTCCTGAAGGGGAGTCGGCTGCAGATGTTTTTGACCGCGTTTCAAGTATGTTTTTATTCGTGTTCTTTTCTTTACTTACTGTCTTTACGATATTCAGATAGGATAATGGCAGTCTTAATGAGGAAGATTAGTGAATTTTAGAATTGGTGCTCAGAAAGTGCTTTCTAGTGAAGTGAAAGCAAAATACAAGTGAAGCACTTGGAAACTAGTTCTTAATGTAATGTTCTACTTCGAGAGTGCTTTCTTGTGATGTGAGTCACTATGTTACTTAATGTAATGTTCTATTTTTCTTTTCTTTTTCTGTTGTTTTCACATTTTAGTTGTTAAGCACACTTTTGTTTGGAACAATTTGATGGACATTTTGGAATACGTCTTTTTTTGGGAGGTTTGGCAATTTGACATCTGAATAATTGGTCGCTCTGAGTCAATTTTAGAATGCTAAGAGAATGGTGTTTCAAAGGAAAGCATTTTAAGAACGGGTTGTGTGCTTTTGTAATTTTGTTGTGTTCCTTGTCATATTTATAAACCTTTGCATGCTTTTTTGCTTGTGGATTTTGTTGGCTAGTTAACATGTGGGTCTTCGAAGACATTTTGGAATATTTTTTTGTCTTTCTTTAAACTGCAAATGAAAATTAAACTAATAGGTGGTTAATAAGTGAGAAAAGTGATTCAAATATGGTATTGAAGGGTGGCTTGGCATTTCTGAAAGTACTTTTTTGATTTTGAAGCAGAGCAAATAATGAAATTTCAATGTGAATTTTGTGATGGGCTCACTAGCACCCGTCATTTCCTTTTAGTTTATTAGAAGGGACTTAGGGACCATGGCCTGTCTGATTTTCCATTGGTTGCTTTTATAGCTGAATTTTCTTCGGCTAGTAGTTTTATTAGATAGGATTAGAATTTCCCTTTTTGAAAAAGGTAATAGAAATAGTGTTGTTTGATCTGGATGGGAGGTAAGAGGAAAAGAAAATGGTGACGAAATGCATCCTATTTCTACTAACATTATCTTTTACATCAACTGTACAAACAAAAAGAAATATCACAAACCATGCCGAGCTAGGTAGGGAAATATGGCAGTCGTTGCATAGAGCTTACATTTACGTCCCTTTAGTTGCTTGACTACTTTTGATCGTCAAAGTTCCATGTTTATAACCCAATGATATTACCTGCATAACAGATTTGATCAATTTTCTTGTAGACAATAATGCTGTCTACATTGCTGGAAATGCCAAACTTTAGTTACTGTATTGAAGAAATTTTCCCTATTTACGCTTGAGAAAAATGCTTTACTTTTCTTTTTGATCTCTTGGAGTAGAGTCGTGATCCAAGGTGGAATTTTGTTTTTTGATTTTAGATAAATGAGTCAGTGAGATATTTGTTGTAAACTCATACCATTGGAAAACCAATTGATTTTTTTTTTTTTGCAGATTTTCTAGAATCACTCTGGAGGGACATAGACTCGAATAGACTTTTCAATGACCCTTCCCAAGAGCTAAATCTTGTAATTGTATCTCATGGACTGACTTCACGCGTCTTTCTCATGAAGTGGTTCAAGTGGACGGTTGAGCAATTTGAGCACTTAAATAATCCAGGCAACTGTGAGGCTCGAGTGGTGCAGTTAGGAGAAGGTGGAGAATATAGCTTATCAATCCATCACACAGACCAAGAATTGCTTGAATGGGGACTCTCTCCTGAAATGATTGCTGACCAAAAATGGCGAGCCCATGCCTGCAAGGGTGAATGGAATGAGCACTGTCCGTGGTACCTTGATGAATTTTTCGACCATTTGACTACAGACTCAGAAGACGAAGAGAAAGAAAAAGAAGCAGTATACGTCGATGCTGATTGTGCATCTGAATCATCTTGAACATGATCAACACTGTAGATTCTTACTTTAAATCTCAAGTATGCGATACATACGAAGCTGTAAAGAACTGATCATCATTGTCGTTGGCATCCCTCTTGCAAAATGACCAAATTCATAGGCTACAGTGTTGAATTTTGAAACTGTATTTAATGTTTTGCTGATTCCTTTTGTCATTCTACGATGCCAATAGACTTTACCAGAAGTGGCATCTTTTATGCTGTGGATTGTAGTAATTATTTGTTAGCTAACAATTAATTTCATATATGACTGAATATTATTCTGTAACCAAGCAAATAGTTGTGAAACTGCATTTTGATTGGCAACTAAACTTCTGAGTTCTTGCCAGCAAGCCAAGCAAAGCAATGACCATATATGAAGAGGAAAAGCTTTTGGTGTAAATCTACATCTGCCCAAAAAAGAATAATGCAAATTAAAATCACTACTAGATTCCATTCAGTTCATTTTAGCATATCAATCTTGTTTCAAAATATGACATTTGGTGGTAAAGGGTTTAAAACTTAATTGTCAGGTCCTGTATTTGAATCCAGATTATCTATTTTCTTATAAGAGCCTGAGACAGTCGATGGTTTTACTTGTTCCGCTTAATCCGGATTAGGTGGTTTGGCCGCGGAATTTCTAATATTTCCAAAAAAAATGTTTCAAAAATACATTTTTAATCAAGATAGATTCCATTTCATTATGCGGGGGCATCAACAACATTATCTAACTCCATTCTTATCTTATACAAAACCAAATTCATTGAAAAACTCCCTTATTTTCATCAGTAAATTAGCTTAAATGCCTTAAAAAAATCTCACCAATGAGATAGTGAAAGAGAATGAGACACCATGTGAAACGTAGCCCATTTGGACTCATGGTACCTCTCAATTGGCTTACTCATGCATATCTTCCACAAAATCGTATGGTTCTGTTGTTATTAATAACAACAAAAGCAATAAACACAATCTTAACACTTTTAATTTTTTCGACGACAAATTCGTGTTCATCTTATAATTTTTAAACAAACATTATTGGGATCCACTCTCTGTCTTTCTCAAAGTACACAAAAGTTGCCACATTTTTTTTTGAATAGAAAATGCCCATCTGACTTTAACAGTCAAATTCTTTCTGATCTTGAAGTGGGTATGTGTTAAAGTGTTCAATCATTCGAGTCATAGTCAAACTCTAAGTCTATAACTCAGATCCTGATTTGGGTATCTGTTATTTCAATCTGGGTATTTTTCATTTTTGCTTATGAAAAAAATACAAGTTTCTAGGGGACACTTCGAGTGAGGCTCATATTTTGTTATGGAAAATTTTCTTTTTTAACCTGTAACATTCATTTCATTTTTTTTTTTTCAAACAAAGCAAAGTTAGAATTTTTTTTCAGTTAGAGCTTCAAGTGATGGCTCATTCACTACAGAGAGGGCATTGTGGTACAAGGTTTTTCAGGCTTGTTTTGTATTTTGTTGGTGTGGTTTCGGTTGGTTACTACAATGTTGGGCCAGCATTGCGTTGGCGCTTAAAGAAGAATTCATCAGCTGTTCATGCTTCATGTCCTTGTATTTGTTCATGCTCTTCAGAACTTGACCATGCCTTGCCACTAGGTGAGCTTGGGTTAGTTTATGCATTTGGGTTTGTTATGATAAGGAAAAGATTTAACTTTGAAGAGGTTTAGTGGAGTTTCTTGTAGATGCATTTCATTTTTTGAGCTAAATGCTAGGTGCTTGACATAATTTTGTTTTGTATGGAAATGGAAATATCAGTTGGCTTGTCTGTGTGGTGCATTTTAATTTTATCAGTGTTGTTCAAGTGTGGCTGTGTGATTATTCACATTGATTTTGCTTTGTGGACTGATCTTTGTCCATCTTCAGTCTCTGGTTTTAGTATCAGCTTTGTTAAAATTCCACTCTGGGATTGATATTTGTACTGCAACATTTCGAAATTGTTGTCACAAGGTTGTCACAATGGTACTTTGAAATGGGGAAAATATGAGAGAAACAACGTTAAAATGGTTCAGACATGTACGACGTAAGTGGTGTTTGTCATATCATACGTCAAGTGAGGTCGGGGAAAATCAGAAAGAAATATCTATATTTTATAAATGATTGAGAATAGAGTATATAATATCGTCAAATGATCCTTGTAGCTGACCCTGCCTAAGAGAAAAACCTTTGGTTTGATTTGGTTGGGTATGATACCATGAAATGAATGAGAAATGGGAAGTCATGTTAATTGAATGTGCGTTTTGTATGAAGTGTAAGTATGGAGTTAGTCCAAGTATGTGATTAAATATTTAGAAACTGTAGGTCCATTTGGATGCTTTTGTGTGATTAATTAATAACTAAGGATCAAAGGTTAATCGGCATTTACTGTGCTGCTAGTTACCTTCTAGATTTGCCGAGACTGACATTTAAGCAGATACTTCTATCAAGTTTCACAATTTGTTTTGTTTAAAATGCATTTTTTGCTTCTAAAATATGATTATAATTCTTGCAGGACCTGTCAATGAATCATTCCCAGGTCAGTTTGTCTATGTTCCATCTCATTTACTGTCTGTTTTTGTTTTTGCTCCATGCAAATTAGATTTAGGTTCTAGCAATTTAAATCTCGAACAGGGAACTTTGCAACCATCAGAATAAAATAGTTTATGATAAGGCCGTACCAAGTACTCAAGGTTCCCGCTATAAACAGGGTATGTGTAAGGTCATGATTTACATAGACGTACCAGAGAGGTTGTTTCCAAAATCGAATCCGCGATTAAGCAGATAGCAAATTAACACTTGACAATTACGCTAGTCACGACCTTCAAGAAAATAGGTTATGATAGTCTAAAAATATGGAAACTGCTGTCATTCAAGTATAATTTAACTTCTATTACCATATGTAGAATCCAAATGAAGGCAATAAAGAAGGATAAATATCTAAAAGAGAATCATTTTCATTTTTGTTTGCACAGACTGCGGTAAACATGATCCAGAATTGAGCGAAGAAATGGAGAAGGATACTGTGGCATTGCTCTCAGAGGAACTCACATTACAGAAAACAGTAGCCAATGAAACCTTGCAACACTCCAAGGAATCGATAATGGATGCTAGGAAAGCCTCTTCCCACTACCAAAGCGAAGTAGAGAAATGCAATGCAGGGATAGAAACATGTGAAGAAGCAAGGGAGAGGGCTGAAAATGAAGTCAGGGAGGAAACCAGGCTTTCTGCATTGTGGGAGAGACGAGCTCGTGAACAGGGATGGATAGATGATACTTGAACTAAGCTTGAAGAAGAGACTTTTTTGTCATTCTTTTGAGCTCATTTTAGGCTATTTTGCTAGCAAATTCCCAGTATCAATTGTAGAACTACTTGCAAACTCTCTTGTAAATAAATATAAATGCAATAACTTTCATTTTGCAGTTAGTTTCTTAAACACTACTTTGCTACTGCCTTTCACTCACTGTTAAAGTAGAGGTGGCAACTCGTGTAGTAGTATCGTTTTCATTTTATGTCAAATTTAAGCAAACACGGATACGACCTGTTTAATAATCGTGTTAAAATTTTCGAAACGAATACAACACGATTAATAAACATGTCAACACCACACGACACGACACATTGACATGATTAATAACCTAGTCAATTTCGTGTTTGATATCATTACATGATTAACACTATTACGCAATTAATAAACAGGTTGTAAATAAGTAATTGTGTCATGTTGATACGATTACACGAATATCATTCGTGTCACAAGTGGATAAACGGATAATTGTGTCACGATTACATGAAAATTATTTGTGTTATAATTGGGTAAATGTGTTGAGATAGTGTAACACGGATACAACACAATTAATAAACATATTGAAACAACACAACACAATTATTAATTATGTTAATTTTTATCAATCCGAATACCGAAAATTCGTGTCATGACCTATATTTCCACCTCGAAGTTAAACTGACCTATATAATCCAACAACATGTTAAAATTTAATTGTCAAAACTGCGTACATATTGAATCCTCCTCATAACCCACAGTATAGAAAAGTCTTGTGCGCTGGACCATTATTTTTGTCTATCTTTCTGTAGGCATTATGCCAATCTTGCACATCAGGATTACTGAAATCTGGCCAATTTTACTGAAATAAATTAGATACTATTCTTTGGGCTGGAATTTGGTAACAGTCAAATTTCCATCTACCCTGTTCAATCTGTCATTCGTTTCTGCTTCAAGTATTCTGGAGACACATGAAATAAATCACTGTCATTTATCACCAAAAATGGAATTACAACAGACATGCCATAATACTCGCATACAATTTCATTACTTGTGAGAAAAAAAGAGGAATTACAAAGTCTTCCATGTGAATCTCTTCCTTCCATAGATTGAAGGAGCATAGATAGAACATAATGGGAGCTTTAATATTTCAACGTTTAGATCCTGTGTCAACCGTAAAATGGTTGTATATATATGAAACACCAATCAATTTATGTCTAAGCCAGTTTTATCAAGTTAAATATAAACTGTCCAAGACAGCAAATCCAGCTGCAACCCCTCCTTCATTTGAAGAAGCGACCTTTGTCCGCATCAAATAACCACTTTGTTCATTCATGATCACCTTCTCCTTGTTCCTGCAAATTCCGGTTTGAGAATGTGAAGTGCTTCTCAAAGGAAATATTGGTGACTAAGTTGCAATGTATCAGATAGTTGCAGTTCGTTAGTTAAATTGTGTATATGTGTAATCTTCTCTTGCATGATTTATGTACCTTAAGTAAGCACCATATATCCCAAGTTCCGAAATGGCAT